>OZ008371.1:20721651-20786651 GCA_963931995.1 Phaonia tiefii
ATGATAATGATAATGATAATGATAATGATAATGATAATGATAATGATAATGATAATGATAATGATAATGATAATGATAATGATAATGATAATGATAATGATAATGATAATGATAATGATAATGATAATGATAATGATAATGATAATGATAATGATAAATGATAATGATAATGATAATGATAATGATAATGATAATGATAATGATAATGATAATGATAATGATAATGATAATGATAATGATAATGATAATGATAATGATAATGATAATGATAATGATAATGATAATGATAATGATAATGATAATGATAATGATAATGATAATGATAATGATAATGATAATGATAATGATAATGATAATGATAATGATAATGATAATGATAATGATAATGATAATGATAATGATAATGATAATGATAATGATAATGATAATGATAATGATAATGATAATGATAATGATAATGATAATGATAATGATAATGATAAGATAATGATAATGATAATGATAATGATAATGATAATGATAATGATAATGATAATGATAATGATAATGATAATGATAATGATAATGATAATGATAATGATAATGATAATGATAATGATAATGATAATGATAATGATAATGATAATGATAATGATAATGATAATGATAATGATAATGATAATGATAATGATAATGATAATGATAATGATAATGATAATGATAATGATAATGATAATGATAATGATAATGATAATGATAATGATAATGATAATGATAATGATAATGATAATGATAATGATAATGATAATGATAATGATAATGATAATGATAATGATAATGATAATGATAATGATAATGATAATGATAATGATAATGATAATGATAATGATAATGATAATGATAATGATAATGATAATGATAATGATAATGATAATGATAATGATAATGATAATGATAATGATAATGATAATGATAATGATAATGATAATGATAATGATATGATAATGATAATGATAATGATAATGATGATAATGATAATGATAATGATAATGATAATGATAATGATAATGATAATGATAATGATAAGATAATGATAATGATAATGATAATGATAATGATAATGATAATGATAATGATAATGATAATGATAATGATAATGATAATGATAATGATAATGATAATGATAATGATAATGATAATGATAATGATAATGATAATGATAATGATAATGATAATGATAATGATAATGATAATGATAATGATAATGATAATGATAATGATAATGAGAATTTTAAACACATGTTGTTAGATACAAGTATACTAAATTTGCAACAAGCTACAAACACGTTATATTTGTATCCAAATACTAAAAGACATATAGATTTGTCAGCGTGTGTATATCCTAAGCAAAACACATTCGAACTTTAAATCGCAATTTTTTTACACAAAAAATATTTAATAGATTTCATTTTTTTACTTTCAGATTCACATATTTTAATATGAAATCCTTCGGATTACATTACGGGTAAGTTTTCTAAAATATGTTTACCACCACTAATATAAACATAAGCGAATGATGGAAAAGTTTGAGGAAACTGGGAATAGAAGACCATAATATATCTCACATTAGTCCCATATGTCTATCCAGAATTGTACAGAACAGTATTTTGGCGAAGCTCCTCGATATTTTAGGATCTCATGACACCGACAAATTAAGATTAAAATTGTTTTATTTTGTATTCGAAGTAGTGACGGCGATAGTCGTTGCATATATGACTATAGTTCTCCAAATCGCCTACGGCTTTCGAGAAGATTCTGCTTGATCGGAGTAATGGAAATACTTTTTATAATATTACATCCTTTGAAGCTGATCTGTATGACAGACAGTTGTGAGGATTGCAAGTCACAGCGGCCGATAAGCTCAAATGTAACAATTTTCTTGTTGAGAAATGGAATAAAACTTTCTTTCATTTAACAGAACTCGCACTATTCATACCTAAGTAAACAAAATAGTAATTCGGTAGGATTTCCAATTAAAATATTGTTTGCTGTATGAAAAATTTAATTAAGTGAATTAATTTCATTCAAATATACAATGTTCAATTCTACTAGTGGAAAGTGCATAATACAGACAGTTACAAATATACCTCAACACATTAACTTCCATCCCATATACACTATCACTCACTGTACAAGACGAATGAGAATAATTTCATTACAATATCAACGAAGGAACCGAGAGACAACCACAACTAGAAAAATAAACTTTCATTTAAGAAGACGTCAAAAGGAACATGCACACAAGTTTAACCATCCATACACACTCAAATGTATACTTATACATACGAACGAATATTCACAGTCATCACAATATGAATGAAAACGGATGAGGATCCATTTCGACACCATTATGAGTCCCTAACAACATAAAATGCAGGTCAGTGAAATTGCGATTCGGTGGATACGTTAGTAGTTCGTAAAACATAAAATGGGATACAGTGAAATTACGATTTGGCGGATCCTTTTTTAAACCCCTTACGAGTCCTTAAAAATTAAAAAAAACGAAATACGAGTTTGGGGAAGCAGATAAGAAATTGCTAACATTTCGGTAGCGAACCAAGCTCGTACTTCGGTCAAGGGTTGCCTGCGCACTCCCCTCACGTTTGGCGGCAGATATTTTTGACTAGAAAATGTAATGTAGAAGATTTATAACTGAGTTGCCAAAACCCAAAAACTGAAACAAAAATTGGTTGGCAACGCAAATTACAAAGAAAACGTTTCGAATCCGCAAAAATTTATAAAAGTGAATCCGCCTCGAATACATTTAAAAAGTAACCCAACCCGAAACGGATACGAATATGAAATCCGTTGCGAGTTCGAAGCGGACCCGAAAAGTTAGACAAATCGATCCGATTTTTCGAGAGGAGTTTCATACGCAAACGGATTCGTTATGTTTCCGTAACTGATTTCCGTTTCGGACAAAATGTACGAAGAAGCGAGTCCGTCTCGAATTTGAAATGGATTCATATGGCACATTGGGATAGGACAAAAAAACCAAATGCAAACAAAATTGGCAATTGATGTTCCCAGTCCATCACGTATCTTCATAACGATGTTGATTTTCAAAATTAACTTTAAAATTTGGTATAGAAAGAATTGAAAATTCCAAACAAGTTTTTTTTTATTATTTTTTCAAAATTAAATAAAAAAATTTCTTCTCAAAACATCTACCCTAAAAATGACTTAAGAAACTGCACGCTAAAAAATTTTTCTTTTTTGTTGTTGCGATGCAAATATAACGTGTGTTTGCAGCTTGTCGCAAATTTGGTATAGTTGTGTCCAAACACATTGTGTTTGCTTTTCAATAATATATCTTGGAGACACTATGATTAATAGTTTACACCACATAGTTTTGAGTCTCAAATGTGGCTTTGTTTGCTTAAAACTGCTGAAAACAAAAACGTGTCGCACAACAAAGAAATAAAAAAGCAGCAGATGTTCAATTCATGAAACAATGCAAACATGTACACAGTTCCCGTAACATGTTGCTAATGCCGTTTTTTCAGAGTGTGTAATGACTCGATAGTATTACTCCCTATAGTGTGTCGATATTATTAAGCTATTTCCGGAGTTAGGATTCAAATTTCTATTTAATCATACATCCAACATACGGATTTCGATACCGAAATTATGTGATGGTGATTCCACCCAGTTACGTTCATTTTGTGGCTTTGTATTTGTTCAAGTTTAAAACACAGTTTTTTATAACTTTTATTTGAATGTTATTTTCTTGAATTCAGTCAGCGATTAATGATTCCCGGAATATCACAAGACAAAGAAATTTATTTTAACAAATTGTGTTCATATAACAATAAAATGTTTTTTTTACCAATTTTTGCATCTTCTTACCCTGGTGACCACAAACCTGAAAATCTCAATTCACACATAATTTGAAAAAGATTTTAGCAGCAGATGTATGAATGCATCTTCTTGTTTCACTACCAGTTTATAATTGAACTTATGATTATAAAAAAAATCTGATACTAAATCCCATAAGGAGAAATGAACAGACATCACAAGTTAATGAATTTTTGATTATAAATATAAGTTTTCGAATTCTCAAATTAGCAATAAATAAACACAACAGTACAATGATGCTTTGGTACAAGAGAGAGTCGAGGAAAAAATTGATAAATTAATGAAATCAATGAAGATTCAATGAAAAAGATTATAACATATCTGATAACAATATACTATACTGCCAATTCTGAATAGAAAAGAATGAAGTTTATATACCAGGAGACTACTACACGCTGAAAAATCGAGCTTTTTTCTGTTGTTTGGGTGCAAATGTAATGTGTTTGTTGTTTGTCGCAAATATAGTATACTTGTGCCTAAACACATTGTGTTTGCTATTCAATATTACATGTTGGAGACACAATGACTAATAGGTTATAATATAAATTTCTGTGATCCAAATATGGCGTTGTTTGTTGAAAACTGCTGGAAGCAAAAACGTGATAGACAACAAAGGCACAAGAAACCAGCAAATCTTCAATTCGTAAAAACAATGCTTGCAATCATGTACATGGTTCCTGTAATATATTGCTGTGTCCGTTTTTTGTCATAGTGTACACGCAAAGAAATTTCAGTCAGCCAAAGGAATTTGTTTGTTGCAAAAGACATTTTTTATTTTATAATAAAAGAAAGTCGTTTCATGAGTTGAACATTTTCTACGTATAGTCCAAAATTTTTGTACTTAATTTGTAATATAGGCAGTTACTTAGATTTTATTCGCCAGCAATGTAACCATTTCATAGTAACTATTTCCTTTACTAATCCCAAAGTAATGTAAAGAGAGACAGTTATCCTTGGCAGTGAAACTAAATTATAATCATGATCATAATCACGTGTTATGACTGTATCATTTCCGACTAGAAAACGGAAAGGTGCGTATACCAACATTTTTCACGTAGAGTCCAACATGGTTTTAAATCGATATTGTTATATTTTTATTGTGTATTCAATTTTTATTTTGCATTCCATTCAATTTAGTGCATTTCTAGTCAATTCAAGTGAACTCAATTCAATTCATTCAATTCAGTTCCACTCAATTCAATTCCGTTCCGTTCACTTCACTTCACTTCACTTCACTTCACTTCACTTCACTTCACTTCACTTCACTTCACTTCACTTCACTTCACTTCACTTCACTTCACTTCACTTCACTTCACTTCACTTCACTTCACTTCACTTCACTTCACTTCACTTCACTTCACTTCACTTCACTTCACTTCACTTCACTTCACTTCACTTCACTTCACTTCACTTCACTTCACTTCACTTCACTTCACTTCACTTCACTTCACTTCACTTCACTTCACTTCACTTCACTTCACTTCACTTCACTTCACTTCACTTCACTTCACTTCACTTCACTTCACTTCACTTCACTTCACTTCACTTCACTTCACTTCACTTCACTTCACTTCACTTCACTTCACTTCACTTCACTTCACTTCACTTCACTTCACTTCACTTCACTTCACTTCACTTCACTTCACTTCACTTCACTTCACTTCACTTCACTTCACTTCACTTCACTTCACTTCACTTCACTTCACTTCACTTCACTTCACTTCACTTCACTTCACTTCACTTCACTTCACTTCACTTCACTTCACTTCACTTCACTTCACTTCACTTCACTTCACTTCACTTCACTTCACTTCACTTCACTTCACTTCACTTCACTTCACTTCACTTCACTTCACTTCACTTCACTTCACTTCACTTCACCTCACTTCACTTCACTTCACTTCACTTCACTTCACTTCACTTCACTTCACTTCACTTCACTTCACTTCACTTCACTTCACTTCACTTCACTTCACTTCACTTCACTTCACTTCACTTCACTTCACTTCACTTCACTTCACTTCACTTCACTTCACTTCACTTCACTTCACTTCACTTCAATTCACTTCACTTCACTTCACTTCCTTTCACTTCACTTCAATTCAATCACACTCAATTTTTTTCATTTCAATTCCATTCAATTCAATTTAATTTAAGTCAGTGCAATGCAATCCAATTCAATTCAAACCAGTGCCATTCAATTCGATTCCAATTCAAGTCATTTAATTTCAATTCATTTCAATTTAATTCAATTCAGTTCAATTGACTTGGATTCATTTCAATTCAATTCATTTCAATTCAATTTAATTCAATTCAATTTCATTTAATCCAATGCAACGCAATCCAATTCAATTCAAATCAACTCCATTCAAGTCAGTTCCAATTCAAATCATTTCATTTCAATAAACTTCATTCACTTCAATTCATTTCAATTCAATTCAATACAATTCATTTCAATTCAATTCAATTCAATTCAATCCATTTCATTTCATTTCAATTCAATTTAACTCAATTCAATTCAATTTAATTCAATACAATTCAATTCAATTCCATACAATTTAATTCAGTTAAATTCTGTAAAATTTTCTATTCAATTCAATTCATTTCAAAAAATAGCCAGCGTTGGCCGCAAAGGTCGAAACGTTTCCCCAAATAAAAGACGGTTGCCAGAAAATAGCATCATAATTCACCAATTCAATGTTGGCGGCGACAGCCGGCCGAAATCGGTCACTATGGTTTTCTAAAATGTACCCAATGAACCGGTTTGCAATCTTAATAATTCCGGCTAATCTTTAACTTCTTTCCTACAATTGAGTTTTTACAGAACTTAAAAATATTTACCAGATCAAAATATATTGAATTTTGGTCGATGGAAATCGTTTCTGAACCACTGTGAGGTGACGAAAAAAATTAATAAAATTAAAGTGGCTGCACTCTTTTGGGTTTTCTCTAGGATTTTCTTTGTCTTTAATTTGAAATCAAATTTTGATCCGTGAATCACTCGTGATTCAAGCGATTCACTGTAATCATGTGACTAGTGTTCATCTCTACTTCACAGGCAAACACTATTTGTTCTAACTTCCAATTTATCCGTTTGGTGGTATCAAGTGATATTGAAATCACTTTCATACAATTGGAATAACTTATAAAGCTTTCAAGCGATTTGAACAAAATAAGGCCCGATTTTTCAAAATAAAATTTGCTTTCTAAATGCTGATAATCAGGCATGAGTCGCACGTAGTCACACGTGATTCACGGTATTTACGTGACTCCCGCCCATCTCTACATCACTAAACAAAACAAGTTATATTCTCCCTTCCGTTTTTTCCGATTGCTGGTATCAAGTGATATTGAAATCAGTTTAAGAAAATTTAAATAACTTTTACAATTCTCAACCGATTTGTAAAAACTAAAGCTCGGTTTTTTTACAATAAAATTATCTTTCAAAATATGAACATTAGTATACAATTTTACTTAGAACATGTAATATATAGAATAGTGGTCAAAGTCAAAATTACTGAAAAAAATTTTGAAATTTTAATATATTCCTAAGAAAATCACTACCAATATTTGTTGCGCTTACCATAAAATGTATACGCTTGGAAAGCTCCATTCCTCTTCTTTCCTAGACTGTATAAAACACAAAAATCGGATTGAGAACAACTAAGTTACGGGTCTATAAGTACCCGAATCACCTTGAAAACAGTTGTTTCAGAATAGCTCAATAATTTGTGGATGTTTCTGGAAACTGTTAGAGTGATTTGTCATGTACTCAGCAAGTCCTATAATCTACACTAGTCTGATTTTCAAGTTATTTTCTACTGTAGCCCAGTGTTACCTACCAGGATGTCTATTTAATGCCGGAATTTTCAATTCTCTATAATAAATTTAACTTAACTTGAAAAAATTTCATGTTTATACTCACAAATTAGCATGTGTGGTTTTGGTGTCTATTGTGGTTTTCACAGAGATAATGCAATAAAAATTAGTGTTTTATGATTTCATGTTGATGTTGTGACATACAAAATTGTGTAAAAACCGAGGGACGAACGAACAGTTTGTGAAATAAAAGAACATGCACACTAATGAACACTAATGAACACTAATAAACACTAATGAACACTAACTTAACGTGGCCCAACTTTGAAATCGCTGTTCAACTATTGTTCGGATTTGATTAATCCAAATTCATATTAACTGCTAAATGCACGCTTAGAAGGGCCCCAGCAACATATTTCACGAATCATTTAAATGTTTGGAAGAATTTTTTCATGAAGCTCCTTTTTTTGTTTCTTTGTTGCATGTCACGTTTTTGGGTTTTCTCTAGTTTTCAACAAACAAAGCCACATTTGGGTCACCAAAAAATATATACTATAACCCATTAATCATAGCGTCTCCAAAACGTAATATTGAATAGCAAACACAATGTGTTTGGACACAAGTAGTGTATATTTGCGAACATAAAATATTCAATAGCAAATACAATGTGTTTGGACACAAGTACACTATATTTGCCGTAAGCTACAAATCCATTATATTTGTATCCAAAAGAACAAACAGAGACAGATTTTTTAGCGTGGATAGTTCTGATTGATCACAGTTTCTGGTTATTAACTGTTGAACCTGGAATTATAGGAAAACATATTTCTCTCGCTTAAACCTTCTGCTACACCCCTCCTATCAGTTAAGTCTATGTGTCTGGTTCTGCAATTCGCTTGCATGTATTTTTAGCCCCAATTGTTTTATATGCGTTAGGCCTTTTAGCTCTTTCTGCGTATTTATTTACTTTTAGAGTCCATTTGGGAGGAGATGTTACCAACAAACATTAAAGAAGAAGCACACAACAACTACAACAAAAAAACTAAAACTCAACAGAAAACGCAGAATACTTGATTGAAATTGGTACGTGACCAGACTTTTCTTCGCGTGTATCATGACGGCAACCTGCGCAGTTTATTCTTATTATTATTATGATTGTGGATACTGATTTCCACATTCTAGTCCCAGTCCCAGTTGAACATTTTACCGAACGAATGAAATCAAAGTTTGTTTAAAACTTTGTACTAACAAATGGTTATTTTGTTATTGTTAGACAAACACGGAGATTGAAGTTCATTTTAAGTCTTTGGCTGAAATTTCATGCGAATGTCATTTCATTATTTATAACTTTTGTTTACGAAATGAAGGAAGCGACAAATTTGACATTGGACACGCGAATTGAAATCTTTAAGAATTTTGCAAAACTTAAGAAAGAGGCGTAGAATTTAATTACACACCTAAATAAAACAAACAAGTTAAAAAAAAAACAAGTACAAAAAGGAAACTGTGTACACAACAGTACAAAAAATGTACGAAAAGTACCAAAAGTTTACACTCAAGTACAAAACCAGAATACAAATGTACAAAAAGTTTATACAAAAAGTTCACAAAAGTACAAAAAGTTTATACAAAAAGTTCACACAAAAAAATACAAAAAGTTCATAGAAAAGTACACACACAAAAAATCATAAAAGTACCAACAATTGATTATAATAGCCGATAAATCGATTTACTGGGGGTAAATTGCGTACAACTAGTACTGAAATTCATTAAAAATCAAACATTGGCATTATTACTAATAAAGGGTGTTGTTTTAAGTTCCATAGAACTTGAAATTCTAAAATGTAACACAAAATATTGAATTTTAATCAAAAAAAATATTTTTTCTTCGGAACATCAATACATGGCATTAACATTCGAATATGATTTCGGGCATATGGCCACCTCGGCTGTTCATACACGCTGAAAAATACCCGCCCCCTGCAACATATTGCAGGAACCATGGCCATGTTTAGCAGCATTGTTTTTCGTGATTTAAAGAACTGCTGCTTTTTGTATATTTATTGTTTCTCACTTTTTTGGTTTCAACAGTTTTCAATAAACAAAGCCACATTTGGGGTCACGAATCTAAAGTATATTATAAGGTATAATTCATTGTGTCCCAAACATGTTATATTGAAGAGCAAACACAATATATTTGGACACAAGCATACTATATTTGCGTCAAGCACATTATATTTGCATCCAAAAAACAACAAAAACACAAAATTTTCAGCTTGTAACGAAGCCCATTCCGGCCTTCCAATTTTGGATCACTTTTTCAAGCATTGCTGGCTGCCTGTTGTTGGTTTATAAGCATAAACTTGTGACTTCACGTAGCCCCACAGAAAATAATCGAGAGGTGTCAAATCGCATGACCTTGGAGGCCAATTGACAGCTCCATTTCTCAATATCAATTTATCGCCAAAATTTTGATTTCTATAAATCGATGGTTACGGTCGGTGTATAGCACGTAAGGCACCCTGGTGGGACAACTTCTCGCCCGGATCAATGTTATATATATTTGCAAACCATGACCATGGTGCGGTAACGATTTTCATTGTCGGGAACGCGAGCTCCTGCTTCATTTGTGAAGAAATAGAGTCCGATGATGCCACCAGTGTGTAAACCGCACTAAACGGTGTATTTTTCTAGATACAATGGAGTCTGCACACGCTGAAAAATGTCGTCCCCAGCAACTTATTGCAGGAACCATGTACATGTTTGCAAGCATTGTTTTCGTGAATTGAAGATTTGCTGCCCTTTTTCCTTTAGTCTCTGTCACGTTTTTGTTTTCAGCAGTTTTCAACAAAAAAAAAACACATTTGGGTCACAAGTACATATATTATAACCTAATAATCATTGTGTCCCAAACATGTTATATTGAATAGTAAACACAATGTGTTTGGGCACAAACATAATATGTTTGAGACAAGCTACAAACACGTTATATTTGCACCCAAACATCAAAAACAGACAAATTTTTCAGCGTGTAAGGTCTGTTATGGATGGGTGTCACTCCATATGTGACAATTTTGTTTACTAACAAACTCGTTAAGACAAAAATGAGCCACATCATTGAACACAATTTGACGATAAAACTATGGGTCAGTTTCCAACTGCTCTAGAGCCAAATCGGCGAAAGAATGACGTAAATGATGGTCCCGTGGCTTTAATACATACACCAGCTGGATCTTATACGAGTGTAGGTCAAGATCTTTACGTCAAATTTTCCAAGGAATGGGCGCACAGAGCCCCAATTCCTGCAACCGACGACGAATAGCTAAATTTGGATCTTCTTCCACACTGTCTTTTACAGCGGCGATATTCGCTTCAGTACTCACACTCCTTCGACGTGTTGGTGATATTACATCATGTAGAGATGCAAGTGGTACGAAATCTATCCACAATTCGACGGATGTCTTGCTCAGATTGATGATTATGTGCGCCATAAAACTCACGAAGTTGTCTATCAGTTGCTCGAATCGATGACTGATTTTGAAAGTAAATTTGGTTAACTTGATGAGCTTGTTCAAGCTTTAATCTATTCATGATGAGTTGCCAGAGTATATTGATCATAAATATCAAAAAGTGAGCGCCGTATGACAGTTCATTTGATAGCTAACCCTTTCATAAGTTCTATCTAAGCACAAAAACACTCTTTACTAATGCCGCTGTTTGATCTTTACTGAATTTCAATACTACTAGCTGTATGCAATTCATCCGGAGTAATTCGTTTTATCAGCTAAATGTTGTGTTACGAGGGATTTTTGGGCATATCTCACGCACGTTGACTTCTATTGGTTTAAAATATAGCATTATACGAAAGATAATTCCCTCATGTTTGCAACTACGTACTCACTTTTTTTAAGTTGCTTAGAAAACATATTGTCACTCATGTTGAGGGACTATAAAATCGGAAATTTTTCATAAAATTAGCATTATCTTTTTTGGGTGCAAATTGGTGCAGGCAAAAGTTACCCTGAGATCCTGGGGAACACATTAGCCTTTCCAACTGTGTATTATATTCATTGAAAGCTTTTCCTGCAACAAAGTTATGTTGGTCCAAAATCAATTTTTTAAACACTATATTTTGTAAAATATTTAGTAAATGGAAACTCCATTAGGTAGAAACAAAACTTAGAAGTCATACTAAAGCCGAAACCCCGCTTTTTCATGTACAGGCCATTTAAGTGCTATATCTCCAAAACTATATAAGATACAGATCAAGACAGTCGGAAAAAGAAATCTATTGTTTCGATTATCAAAATTCTAAAAAATTAAAAATACAGCTAAAAGACAGTCGAAAAAAGAAATCGGTTTTTTCGATTATCAAAATTAAAAAACACGAAGATGTGTGAAAGTAAAAAAAATTGTTTAGCATCAAAAATGTTTAAAAAAAACTTAGAAAGAAAAAAAAAATGTTTTTATTCTTCATTCACATTTAGGAATTTCAAAATCGGACCATTTTCATAAAAATACCATTATCTTCTTTGGGTGCAATTTGAAGCAGGCAAAAGTTACCCTGAGAAATTGGGGAACACATCCACCTTTCCAACTGAGTTTTATATTCAGTGAATGCTTTTCACTCAAAAAAGTTACGTTGGTCCAAAATAATTTTTTTTTTCCAAAAACAATTTGTTTTTACAGTGTTTTTAATTATTAATACAACCAAACCATATCCGGTATAAACAAAACTTAGCCGTCATGTTAAAGCCAAGAACCCGCTTTTTCTAATACATAATACTTCAGCGCAATAACTCCAAAACTGTATGAGAAAAAGAAACCGATTTTTTCGATTATCAAAATTTAAAGAAAACGAAAATCTGTGAACGTAAAAAAATTATATTTTTTCCATCAAAATACGTTTAAAAAAACTTAGAAAGCAAAACACAACCATTTTTGTTTTCTTCATTCACGTTTAGGAATTTCAAAATCCGACTTTTTTTATAAAATTAGCATTATCTTCTTTGGGTGCAATTTGGTGCAGGCAAAAGTTACCCTGAGAAGTTAGGGAACATATCAACATTTCCAACTGTGTATCATATTCAGTGAATACTTTTCACGCGAAAAAGTTATGTTGGTTCAAAATCAATTTTTTTTTTCAAAATTTTTTTAAAATTATTTTATACTGGACCTGGAATAAAGAAAGGGACCTAGTGTGAAAATGAATTGAATTTCAGATTGTCTCCTATTCTGACGTAGGAAATTGTTTTTAATCGTATATACATCAGATTCGGGCAAACCTTGAAAACTGATTTTCTGCCACAGTAGGTCCTTTTTTTCATTGCAGGTTCGAATATTCTGTCTCCACTGTTGTCGAATGACATTTAGTATTACATGCGTGTTTTATCTTTATGCCAAAATACTGCTGCTATTGTAATTGATAGCGACTGTATATTCTATGAACTGATGAATACTCGTGTTTCATACACAAATTCAACATTCAATTTATAACAACTGTTTTATCCGCTCCGAAAAAATATTTACTCTACTTCAAAAAAAAAAGAGTTGCTTACATTTCAGGCGACAACATCGATCAATTGTTTAAACAATTGTTTCCGTTCATTGTTATTGGTATGTTAAATTAAACAAATACAAATGTAAATAAAATGATAAAACAAAAACAAAATAGACACATATTTTTAAAACTCAACTCTTTGTCAAAGACTCTCTCTGTTTGTATTGAAGGTGAAGACTCGTATTCCGGGTGATACGACGTCGTACACTTGCAAACCATGAAACTGTATCGCAGTCACACTGGGCAGTTGTCGTCATTAGAGCAAAACTTTTACTTGGTTACACTTGAAAACCGTGAGTATTCACTTACAGTCTGTAGGAAAGATGATGATGATGATGATGATGTTGGCGTGAATGATAATGATGTTGACGATGATGATAGTGATGTTGGTGACGATGATGATAACGATATTGTGGGTGATGATAATCATGGTGGTAATGATGATCATGAAGATGTTGTTGGTGATGGTAATGATGACATTCGCGCTGCTGGTACTGTTATGCTTGGAAAATGTTTGGCACCACTTGCTTTCCCACACGAAGTCGTATCACCGATATGAACTACAGAAGTGTTTTGGAGAGCACGATATCATGTTGCATGCCACAAAATGCGAAAGAGCCGACCAACCGCAACGCAGGCAGCAAAAGTACATTTTTGAAAAAGAAAAATTGCAAATTTTAAAAGAAAACCTTAGTTTTGTAAACGGAAACGTAAGTTTTATCAGCAGATTTTATATACTTTGATAAAGTGCCACGCCCATTTCAAACGCTCTCAATATGAACTTTCAAAACGCTCTTCCAAGTCCTCGTTCATAAGTCCTTCAATCCAATCAAATTCAATTCAATTAAATATAGTTCCATTCAATGCAATTGAATTCAATGCAATTCAACTCAATTGATTTCAACTCAATTCAATTAAAATTAATTCTATTCAATTCAGTTTAATTTCATTCAAGTCAATTCAATTCAATTATATTCAGTTCAATTCAATTCAGTGCATGTTAATTGAATTTAGTTCAATTCTGTTCAGTTCAGCTCAAATTCATTTCAATTCAATTCATTTCAATTATATTATATTCAGTTCAATTCAATTCAGTTCATGTTAATTCAGTTCTATTTATTCAAATTAAATTCAATTCAGTTCAATGCAGTTCCATTCAATTGAACTCAGTTCAATTCAATTCTATTCAATTGAATTCAACTCAATAATATTTAATTCAATTCAATGCAATTCAGTTCAATTCAATTTAATTCACTTCAATTCCATTCAACTCAGTTGCATTCAATTCAATTAAATTAAATTCAATTCAACTCAGTTCAATTCAATTCAGTTCATGTAAATTCAGTTCAATTCGGTTCAATTTCATTCAATTCCATACAATTGAATTCAATTCAATTGAACTCAATTCAAATCAACTCAATTCAATTAAATTCAGTTCAATTCAAATCAATTCAATTCAACTCAATGCAATTCAGTTCAACTCAATTCTATGCAATTTAATTAAATTCAATTCAATTTAATTCAATTCAATTCAATTCAATTAAATTCCATTCAATTCAATTCAATTCAGTTCAGTTCAATTTAGTTCAGTTCAATTCATTTCATTTCAATTCAAGTCAATTCAATTTTATTCCATTCAATTCAATTCAGTTCATGTTAATTCAATTCAATTCAATTTAATCAAACTGAATTCAATTCAGATCAATGCAGTTCAATTCAATTAAATTCAATTCAATTCAATTCAGTTCAGTTCAGTTCAATTCAATTAAATTCATTACAAGTCAATTCAATTAAATTAAATTCAGTTAAAGTAAATTCAATTCAATTGAACTCAATTCTATTCTATTCAATTCAATTGAGTTCATGTTAATTCAGTTCAATTCGGTTCAATTTCATTGAATTCAAGACAATTCAATTCAATTCAATTGAATTCAACTCCATTCAGTTCAAAGCACTCCAACTCAATTCACTTGAACTCAATTCAATTCCATACCATTCAATTCAGTTGCGTTCAATTCAGTTACATCAAATTCAATTCAACTATGTTCAATTCAATTCAGTTCTTGTTAGTTCAGTTCAATTCGGTTCAATTTCATTGAATTCATTTCAATTGAATTCAACTCAATTCAATTTTATTCAATTCAATTCAACTCAATTCAATTCTATTCAATTCAATTCAATTCAATTCAAAACAGTAAAATTCAGTTCAGTTCAATTTAATACAGTTCAATTTTCATCAGTGCAATTCAATTCAATACTATTAAATTTAATTCAATTCAACTAAATTCAATTCAGTTTATTTCAATTCAGTTCAATTCAATTCAATTTAGTTCAATTCAATTAAATTGAATTCAATTCTATTCAATTCAATTCAATTCAATTCAATTCAAATCAATTCAAATCAGTTCAAATAAATTCAAATCAATTCAATTCAGTGGAATTTATCTCAATTCAATTCAATCTAATTCAATTCAATTCAAATCAATTCAAATCAATTCAAATCAATTCAATTCAGTTGAATTTATATCAATTCAATTCAATCTAATTCAATTCAATTCCATTTAATTCAGTTCAATTCAATTCTATTCCATTCAATTCAATTCAATTCAACTCAGTTGCGTTCAATCCAATTAAATGTAATTCAATTAAATTTTATTCAAATCAATTCAATTCAAATCATTTTAAGATATTTCAATTCTGTTCAATTTACTTCACTTCAATTTGCTTTCATGCAAAACAAAACGAAGAATGATTGTTTTCCGTGCACGATAGAACCAAAATATTTTAATTGCTATGAAAGCTTTCACTCTAACGCGTTTCAGTTGCGTTTTACAGTGTTGTATTTGAATTTCGGTCGATCTCCGATGACTTAATATTTGTTGGAATGCCCAGATGTATGTGTATTTTTGCTGTTTGTGCCTGTCTCTCGTTTTCTTCGGTATAATCCTAATTAACTCCTTGCCGTTCGTCTTATACAGTGAGTTATTGTGTATGTGTGCAGATAGTTGCATTCGAGTGCTGGATTTTGTTTATTTCTAATGAAATGGAATTCTCATAATTCTGAAATATTGAAAAAATCCGAAAGTGTGATTAGGATCGATATACAAATTCGACAATATTGTTCTCTTTCAAATTTTGAGATTTCAAAGAATCGGCAACATTAACGTATATTTTTTCCGAAAATCATTTGATTTGATTTGAAATAATCGGTCTATTTTATTTAGTTTTCATATTATTTTTGTACTGTATCAGTGTATGTATACAGTTTAATATAAATAAATGTATATTACACTGTATCCTAGATAACAAATATCCTAGATAACAAAAAAAGTTCATTGACCTCAATTTCTTAGATAATTTTCTGCCTGTGCAATATACATGCACACACACACACACATCCATAAGTATGATTTTTCTAATGTCAGTACAATCACGTATTTGCTAAAGAAAATGTATATATGTGTGTAGTTGGAAAACCCCTTATGTGCTCTTATGTGTGTGGCAAAAAGAAAACCCCATAATCTGTGTAAATCTTTTCATTTATTCATAATCACACTCTGCATGAATAACCATGCATTATAGTGCTTCTTCTTATTCCGCTGCTTCTTCTGCTGTCCAATCTTCTTCTTCTTAATCTACATACATTGTAATGGAAACATTCTGCGTGTGGCGACATGTGTGTGAGTAATGTTCTCCAGCAACCCTCTTGTGTGGGTAAGTAGTGACGAACTATTTATTTCGCACTAGTTACTCAACAACGCTGTGCCAGTGGTTTTGAGAGTCAAATTTAACACGAGGCTGTCATAGAAAGGGTTCAATCGTCACCATTACCATTCTACAGTGATTACTGTAACTTGCAGTGACATCGTACTTTGCGGATTTTATTGGAAATAAAACAAGAAATACATTTATATATTTATATTTATTAAATTCTTGTTATTTTTTTTTCACTTTTTATTGGATTTTGATTACTGTGCGAGGCCGTAGGTTTTGTTAACTTTATTAAAATAAAAATCTTAATAACTGTCAGCATTGATCTACGTAACGAGACCATTAAAACTGCCGATACATCTGGTAGAATCTCTTTAGCGAAGTAATTCGTCTAATCGAACTAACGATGTAGTTAGGATGTTTGTGGCAGTTAGGGGACAGCTACGTAGTTAGTATGTTAGCACTACATATGTAGTTGAATCGTTGGAACTATAAAAGTAGTTGACACCGAAGAACTAGCTCAGTATCAATAGAATGTAAGGACTGTAGAAATGGGACCATCGAGTACCTTGTAGCCCATCGACGCACAATAGAAGATTTAAAAAAAAATAAAAATAAAAATTCAGACTTTTATAAACGTCTTGACCGATCATGATGAAATTTCACACGGACATAGCTGAAGAGTTGTGCTATGGAAATTCCTAGATAGGGATTCCACAGACCCCACATCAAAAGAAATTGTTTCTTGTCGAGACATGATTTTTTAAGTTTTTACTAGCGCTACAAACACGTAAAAACACATCCAGTAGAAACTGAATAATTTTGACAACGGCTAACATTTTTCTCAATGCCGAGGTTGTTACCTTTTCTGTCCCACTGTACGGTTCCAGTAGGGTCTGCGGAGTTCCAATTTAGTTATGTCAATAGCACCGCATCTCATGTATATTTGTGTGAAATTTTATCTTAATCGGACAAGTAGTATGGCAACGACCGACTTATTTCCATATTTTTCGGGGAAAACCACCACTGTGCGCCAGTTAATAGAGAGGTAACTAGTGGTGGTTTTGTTGTAGTAAATGTTGTAATTGAGTTCGAACCAGTTACATTCTCTGACAGGTCGGGTGTACATTCGTTTTAACGTCGTTGTAGATGAAGTTATATTTTTTGTGATTGTGTCTGTATTTGTTTTCTTCGTTTATAACGAAATGAAATCGTTGTCATTCGTCTTGTACAGTGAATAATTGCTTATGCGTGTGTGGTCAGTTACTATGTTGGTGTTTACGTATGGGGTGGTGTTACTTAAGTGTGTTTATTTATTTACTTCAAGGTGTTTAATGGGCCTAGTATATTATTGGTATGAATTATTTCTTCGGCTTTTTGTACCTTTCTGTACAATTTTTGTAAATTTGTGTACCTTTTGATACTTTTGTGTACACCTTTTGTTTTTTTTTGTGTATCATTGCGGTACTATTGTGTATATTTTTTGTACTTTTGTGTACACTTCTTGGTATTTGGTATGCACTTTTCAAACTTTTGTGTACATAGTGTTTGTATACACTTTCTGTAAATTTTTTCCAGCCATTGTACTTTTGTGTACAGCGTGTGTACTTTTGTGTCATGTGTAAATTTTTTGATTTTGTGGGTACACTATTTGTATATTTGTGTTTGTGTACACTTTCTGTACGTTTGTGCACAGGTTTTGTACTTTTGGCTAAAGCGCGTGTATTTTTGTGGAAACCTTCTAGAGTCATGTGTACATTTTTTGAATGTTTGGGTACACTTTTTGCATCTTTGTGTTTGTGTACACTTTTTGTACATTTGTGTACAGTCCTTGTGATTTTGGGTACAGCTTTAAAAATTTTGGGCACACTTTTTACAGTTTTCTGTACACTTTTCTAATTTTTATATTTCTGATGAACTTTTTGTAGATTTGTTGCCTTTGTTCCAGTTTTGAATATAGTTTTTGTACCTTTTCCTAGTTGTTTAGTACTTTGTCTACACTTTCTGGTAGTTTTGTGTACAATTTTCTACTTCTTGTGCATTCTATACGTTTATTGTATTTTTACCTTTGTGTAAAGTTATTCTGCCTCTTTCTACACCTTTTTGTACTTTTCTCGTACTTTGTCTATACTCTTTTTCCCTTTTTTCAATTCCTGCATGGGATGTAATGGAAAACCATGTTGTGTTATATGTGTTTGTACTTTTCTGTACACACTTTGTATTTTAATGTACTTTCGAGTACATGTTTAGCACCTTTGTGTACATTTTTCGTGTTTTTGTACAGGTTTTAAAGACTTTTTTGTACTTGTGTACTGTTTTGTATTTTCGTGTACACTTCTTTCTGTCTTTCACAACTTTTACCTACATATATTTTCGCTTTTTGTACTTCAGTGTGCGGTTTGTGTACTTATAGTTACACTATTTGTACGTTTGGTTAAATTTACTACTTTTATGTACACTTTCTGGACTTATATTTACGCTTTTAATAATTCTTTGCCCGAAATTGTACTGTTTCGACATTTGTGTACATTCCTTGTGTACACTTTTTCTTACTTTTGTGTACACTTTTTCTTTATTTGAATAAATTTGTTGGTTTTGTTTGTTTCTCTTGTGCACAGTTAAATTTGTTTCTTTTGTGCACAGTTGTAGTAGTTTTGTGTACAGCGTTTGTTCTTTTGTATACACTTTTTGTACTTTTAATCACACTTTTTTGTAGTTTTGTGTACACTTTTCTACTTATTGTACGGTGTGTGCGCTTTTTGTAATTTTTACCTTTGTTTACAGGTCTGTGTATAGTTATTGTGACTTTTGTAAACATTTTTGTACTTTTAGTACATTTTTCGTACCTTGTCTATAATTTTTTTTCTTTTGTGAACAACATTTACCTACATATATGCTCGCTAATTGTACTTTTGTGTACGATTTTTATACTTTTGTGTAAACTGTAAATTACATTTAAAATTTTATAATTTAGTGTACACTTTCGGAACTTTTATTTGCGCTATTTATAAATCGTTGTTCACTTTTTGTACGTTTCTGAAAATGGTTGTACTTTTTCTAATTTTGTGCACACTTTTTGTTCATTTCTGTACACTTGTTGGTACTTTGGTGTATGCTTTTCACGACTTTGTGTTTGTGTACACTTTTTGTACTTTGGTGCACAGGTTTTGTACATTTGTGCACAGTTGTTGTACTTTTGTGTATAGCCTTTTTTCTTTTGCGTACACTTTTTGTATTTTTAATTCAGTTTTTTGTAGTTTTGCGTACATTTTTGTACTTCTTGTACTTTTTGTACACTTTTTGTATATTTTTAAATTTGTCTACAGTTTTGAGTACATTTTTTGTACTTGTACACCATCAATCAGTGAATGTAAACCCATGAAGGCGCAGAGCTCTCTGGTTGTGACAAGCTCTCCCCAATCCCTTCTTAGGATGTAATGGGAAACCAGTTTTATTTGTACTCGTTTTTGTACTTTTGTACTTTTTTGCGCACAGTTTGTTCTATTATGCACATATATATTTTGTACTTTTATGTACACTTTTAGAACTTTCGTGTGGAACACTTTTGTACAGTTGTACTTTTGTGTCCACTGTCTGTGGTCATCGGTTGCGCAATGGTTAGTGTGCGAGGCTCTTGTACATGAGGCAGTAGGTTTGATCCCTGTTCCGACCACCTTACATTTCTTTCGGCGAGTGGCGGCCTCACTATCGAATATTTAGCTATGAAAAAGCCTCTCAAAATAATCGTCGGAACCGTTGTACAACTGTAAGTCCCAATTAGTGAGTGTACAACTAGAAGCGCATATTTCACTGGTTGTGAGAAGCTATCCCCAATCCCTGCTTAGGATGTAATGGGAAACCATTTTTTGTTTTATGTGTTGGTACTTTTGTGTACACGCTTTGTATTTTATTGTACTTTCGAGTACATATTTAGCACCTTTGTGTAAATTTTTTCGTATTTTTGTATAGAGTTTTTAAACACTTTTTTGTACTTGTGTACTGTTTTGTATTTTCGTGTACACTTTTTGAACACTTTATGTACTTTGTGTACACTTTATGAACTTTGTGTATACTTTATGTACTTTGTGTACACTTAATGTATTTTTATGAGGAATTTTTGTTCGTTTGTATTTTGTTCTACTTTTGTGTACACTGTTTGTACTTTTGTGTACACTGCCTGTAGTTTTGTGTACAGAGCATAAGTTGGGAGCCGGATCGCGAGCTTATATATTTAAATTTGGCTCCCGGCTCGGAAGCGGCTCCGCTCCAGCTCAACCTAAAAATATTGAAAATTTACAAACGTAAAATATTTTCCAAATCGACTAGCGACTCGCTAGCCTGGGGCGAGGTACTCCCTCGCCAAAAACTTACTCGCGGCTTGGGAGCCAAGATTGAATTTAGCAACTCTAGGCTTGCGTGGCCGCCGGTGGTGCTATGGCTAGTGTGCGAGGCTCTTGTACATGAGAACGTGGGTTCGATCCCTGCTCTGACCACCTTACATTTATTTCGACGATGGTCACCTCGCTTAGTGGTGGCGACACTATCGAGTACTTAGCCATGAAAATGCTTCTCAAAATACTGTTCGGAGCCGGAGTAAAACTGTAGGTCTAGAAAGCGCACATTTCACTGACTGTGAGAAACTCTCCCCAATCCCTTCATGGGATGTTGTGGGACACCATTTTTGTTTTTTTTTATAAGCTTGCGTGTCGGCTCCCAACTTTGACTCACGAGCCACCCGATACAATTTTGGCTCTTCGCTCGCGGATTGTTATATTTTGACTGCCGTTTCTTAAGCTAACTCGCAAATTTTGGAGCCGGCTCGCGAGCTGAGAGCGGTCAAATTCAACTTTAGCTCGCAAGCCGCGAGCTAGCTTTTGGCTAGGGAGCACCTCGCTCCCGGCTAGCGAGCCGCTAGTCGACTTATAAAACATTTTGCGTTTGTAAATGTTCAATATTTTTGGCTTGTGCTGGAACCGGGAACCAAAGTTGAATCTGTAGGCTCGCGATTCGGCTCTTGATTCGGCTTTTGATTCGGAAGCGTTTCGCTCGCGAGCGAATACGAACCCGGTAACAAGTATATTCAAAAGTGACTACTGTGTCTCGCAGCTGACGAAATAGGTATAGAAAACGCCACGCTGTGTATCAAGCGGGAAATATGACAGCGGCTTACAATAGTTACAGACAACAACACAGCAACTAGGAATGGGTATCGAATGTAACAAGCGAGCTCTGGGTATTACTTCGCTCAAATACACGAGTATTTCCTATGAATTCATCACATTCAAGAGAAACCGCATATGTCGCAATAAATGCGACACCACCACTTCCAACGACTGCAAGTGCAAATAATACTGGACATTGTTGTAAAGTCAATAATGGATATTGTGTAAAACGCCCATTGCAAACAGGTTAACACGTATGGAATGATACAAAATTGAACTACAAATTTGAAGCAATTTTTTTTAATTACTTAGAAATGGGTAGGGTTTCAGTATGTTACAAAATTGTACTGAAGCAAAGCGGTCAGAATAGTTAAGAAAAGTGTCTTGTGGAATCTGTTTCGAATTCATTATTTTGAAGATAAAACAGTTAGGCTTATCAACATTTGTTTTCAAATGTTTCGTAACAATTGTTGTGTAAAATCCCACGGAAACCACAAACGAACCTCCGTCATTTTTAATTAAAAATTCGCGAATTACCATGTGGCTACGGGAATGTGATAAGAATTCTTATTATAGATCAACAGTTTTTTAAAAGTTTCCATATAGGGTCAGTTAAACTTTAAACGCTTTAGGTGCGACTCGCACTTCTTAGAGATAAAATGTTTAATTAACAAGTTCTTGACGCCCAAATCAGGCACCGAAAAAGCGCGCGAGCTTACGCCTTAAATCTCACGTATAAAATCTCACTTCTAAAAATACATCTGGCGAGATTCGAATCTTATATTTGTGCACGCAAAATTCGGCTCGTAAATCGTGAGTTGTATTTAAACGCACGCGTACGCAAGTGCTAGCGAAATTTAAATTTCAAACTCACACGCTCTCGAGGAGGTGCAAAAAACGAGCAGTAAAACAACTCGCGATTACTTTCGTTTGTGCAAAATTTATTCGCTCCCAAACGCGTACGCGTGCGTTGAAGAACAGATCACACTGCTCGAACTCACCTTAAAATTCTTATAGTGAATAAGATACATGTTTTGGAAATATTAGTACGTAACATTTACAAAAACTATGTAAAATTTGCCGAACACTTCAAATAATGTACAATAAATGTACGAACAAGTATCTAAAATGTACCAAAGATTACAGAAAATTTACCAAAAAGTACCAAAAATTTACCAAAATATATCAAAAAGTACATAAAAGGTGACAACGAACAGAAAAGTTAAACCAAAAATGGCAAATTTTGTATCAGTGTCCTAAAGTCTATTAACAAATAAATAGAATGTACCTAAATTTGCATAAAGTGTACCAAAAAGGTACATAATGTATGTCAAAATGTACACAGAGTATGCCAAACAATATACCGAAAAGAATATATCGTACTACAAAACGTACATTATGTGTACCAAAAAAAATCAGACAGCAACAAAACGTGTACACATAAGCTGCATTGTATACCAAAATAGTAGTTACACATATCTAGAATCACCAAAAAAAAATACAAAAAAAAGTACCCAAAAAACCCAAAAATTGTTTGGTGGTACCCAAAGTGTTTCTGGAACATAAAAAACGAACAAGGAAATAAACAGTACCAAGTACAATCATGGTTGTGATTCGTAGGCAAGGTCTTATTCCAAAGAACATTTTTTTTTTAATTTTGAAAAATTGAGTTTCAGAAAACACCTTTTCTTTTAAAATACAATTTCAGGAGAAAAAGTAGTTTTTGTTGCAAAAATGAGTATCTAGAAGATACCAAATTTTCCTTTTATCGAAACGTACTTTTTCGGTTGCTTTTTGGCACAAATATTTTTTTCAGTTTATGTACATTTGGGTACAGTTTAGGTACGGTTTTTTCGCAATACGTACTTTTAGGCCCAACAAGTACTTTTTGATAAATTGTTGGTACATTTTATTTTGGTACAGCATATATACGGTTTTGGTGCTCTATGTACTTTTTGGTGCATTTTATGCACTTTCCCGATCTGTTTATATACTTTTGTGCCACGCTATGTAATTTTTGGTATATTTTACGTACTTCTTTAGTCATCAATGCACTTTTTCATTCATTTTATATACATATTTAGTACACCATATACTTTTTGGTAAATGGCTTCTACATTTTATGTACTGGTTTGGTACACTACGTACAATTTCATACAGTTTATATACTTTGTAGTACACTTTTATGTACTCGTTATGTTCTCATTATGTGGACTTTACTCTCGGTAAACTTTATGTACTTTTTAGTATATTATATGTACTATTTTGTTCCCTCATGTAATTTATCATACACATTATGTACTTTTTTGCTACACATTATATAGGTTTGAAGAATTTTGTGTACTTTTAACAATTTAATTAAATCAATTCAACTCAATTCTATTCACTGCAATTAAGTTCAATTTAGTTCAATTCACTTCAATTCATTTCACTTTAAATCAGTTCAATTCAATTCAATTTACTTCAAATCAACTCATTTGAATTCAATTCGATTCAAATCAATTCAATGTAATTCAATGCAATTCAATTCAGATCAGTTCGATTTAGTTCAACTCAATTCATTTCAAGTAGATTCAATTCAACTCAATTTAATTCAACTCAATTTAATTCAATTTAATTTAACTCAATTCAATTCCATTCAACGCAATTCAACGCAATTCAAATCACACCAAATCAACTCAATTCAACTCAATTCATCTCAAGTCAACTCAACTCAATACAATTCAGTCCAATTCAATCCAATTCAATTCATTCCCATTCAATTAAACACAATTATTTCCATTCAATTCAAGTCAAATCAATTCAGTACAGCTTAAATCAATTCAGGAACATTCAAATCAATTCAATTCAGTTCAATTCAGCTCAATTCAAATCAATTCAATTCAACTCAATTCAATTCACTTAAATTCAATTCACTTTAATTCAATTCAATGTAATTCAACTCAATGCAACTTAATTCGATTCAGATCAATTCAATTCAACTCAACTAAATTCAATTCAATTCAATCCAATTTTATTCAATTCCAATTTATTCAATTCAATTAATTTCACTTTAGCTCTGTTCAATTCAATGCAATTCAATTCAAATCAGTTCAATTCAGTTCAATTCAGTTCAATTCAATTCAGATCAATTCGACTCAACTCAATTCAAATCAAACCAAATCAACTCAATTCAAGTCACTCCAACTCAACTCAATACAATTCAATTTAATTCATTCCAATTCAACTTTATTCATTTCAATTTAGATCAATTAAATTCAGTTCAATTCAAATCAATTCAGTTCAGTTTAAATGAATTCAGTTAAATTCACATCAATTCAAGTCACTCAAATTCAATTCACTTAAATTAAATGCAATTCATTGTAATTCGACTCAATTCAACTTAATTCGATTCGATTCAGTTCAATTCAATTCAATTAAAGTCAATGCGATTCAAATCAATTCCACTCAATTCAATTCAAACCAATTTTAATCAATTAAATTTTATTCAATTCAATTCATTTCACTTTAAATGAGTTCAATTCAATGCAATTCAATTCAAACCAGTTGAATACAGTTCAATTCAATTTAAATCAACTGAATTCAACTCAATTAGATTCACTTCAATTAAATGTAATTCATCTCAATACAACTCAAAGCAATTCAATACAATTCAATTCAACTCAACGCAATTCAATCCAATTTTATTCAATTTAAATCAATTCAGTTCAATTTTATTCAATCTAATTCAACTCAATTTACTTCACTTCAATTCATTTCAATTTAATTCATTTCAATTCTATTGTATTCAGTTAAACTCAATTCGATTCAGTTCATTCCAATTCAATGCAATTCAATTTAATCCAATTCAACTCAATTCGATTCAATTCAATTCAGTTAGACTTAATTCAACTCAATTCAGATCTATTCAATTAAGATCAATTCTATTGAGTTCAAGAGAATTCAGTTCAATTCAATTAAATTCAATTCGACTCTATTCAGTTAATTCCATTCAATTCAATTCAATTAAATAGAAATCAATTAAATTCAATTCAGTTTAATTCAATTCAACTCAACTCAAATCAATTCACTCCAATTTAATTCAATTCAGGTAAATTTTATTCAATTTAATTCAACTCAATTGACTTCACTTCAATTCATTTCAATTTAAGTCAATTCAATTCTATTCAGTTAAACTCAGTTCGATTCAATTCAATTCATTGCCATTCAATGCAATTCAATTATACTCAATTCAGTTCAATCCAATTCTACTCCATTCAATGCGATTCAATTTAATTCAATTCAAGGCAATTCAATTCAGTTAGACCCAATTCAACTCAATTCAACTCAGTTAAATTCAGTTCAATTGAGTTCAAGTCAATACATTTCAACTGAGTTCAATTCAATTCAATTTAATTTAATTTAGTTCAATTCAATTCAATTCAATTCAATTCAATTCAATTCAATTCAATTCAATTCAATTCAATTCAATTTAATTTAATTTAATTCAATTCAATTCAATTCAATTCAATTTAATTTAATTTAATTTAATTTAATGTAATTTAATTTAATTTAATTTAATTTAATTTAATTTAATTTATTTTAATTTAATTTAATTTAATTTAATTTAATTTAATTTAATTTAATTTAATTTAATTTAATTCAATTTAATACAATTCAATACAATTCAATACAATTCAATACAATTCAAAACAATTCAATACAATTCAATGCAATTCAATACAATTCAATACAATTCAATACAATTCAATACAATTCAATACAATTCAATACAATTCAATTCAATTCAATTCAGTTTAATTCAATATAATTTAACTCAATTCAATTCACTTGAATTCAATTTAATTCAATTCAATTAATCTCAATTCACCTCAATGCAATTCACATGCGCGGTGTCGGTTTTTTGTTTTTCTTCGCACGATTTTGTGTTTTTTTTACATCTCACGACTAACGGGTAGGTGGGTTTTTCATATCCTCGTTTTGGGGCTCGTGGCGGGTGAGCGAGCTGCGAGCCTGCATTTAAAAATTTTGAAAAATTTTTAAAACAATCACAAGGTTAGTGTGAATTAAAGGCTTCAGAGAATTATAGCAAATATTATAGTAATCAAATTGGATCACTTACAGATTTAACCCATTGAATTGAAGTTGCCCTATCGCTGAAGTATTAAGGTTACCCAATTGTTTGCTCTATTTACAATCCAAACTCATATTCAACTGTCATTGACGTCAGCCATTGAGGGTGAAATTGCGCTAAAAAAAATTATCGACTTTAACTCAATTCTAAATTTTACATTGAGCTCGATTGTAACGAGTTTATCGTGAAATTATAGTCAATATGAGGCAACAACATTTGGGTGCCCTCTATTCCATTCACAGTGAATTAATTAATTTTTTTTTGTTTTGTTTCACCATCACTTTGTGCAGTGCGTAATTGTTCATTCTTTGTTGTTGTTTTTTTGTTGACGTCTTTTAATCATTTTGATTGTGATTTGGTTTTTTTTTAGATTTATAATGAAATACAAAATTTAACTCCCAGTTGGTTTAACTATCTAAACGCTTAGATTTATTGCTGGAGATTAGCACGTAATGGTTTTGTTTTAATTGTGGTAGATATTTTGTTTATTTTTTTTTTTTTGTCGTTTTCATACCAACTTAATTTAACTGTCACTGATAGAATTCGTTGCCACAAATTCAATTAAATATCAGTCGTAGTAAATGATATCATCCAGCAGTGGCCGTCGATTGTTCTACATTTCGTGTTTTTGTTCCAGTGCGTGTTAGATTTATAAGTTATCAACAATTTGCATGTTTTACTGTCATTAAGTGACAATGTGCACCCTACTTATCATACTCCCCCGGATTGTGTTAAGAATAAATGAGAAGCGTTTAATTTGTGAAATTATTATTTTTTCATATTTCTTAAAGAACCATAAATTGCAAACGCACCTGTTATGGAGATGCGCTTTTATTACAGCATAAAAAAAGAAAGAAACCTTTCCTAAATTTATTACGTACGTACGTATTTGTTCTTAAAATAATAAAATTGAACTATAAAAGTTTAGGAAATTGAGAGTACACGTAAAAAATATATATTTTTTCAAAGTAATACAACAAATTACAAATATTTTATTAATATCACTCATGCGTACTCTTCTAAATGAATTAATATTAATCATTCGCGGTGGGTGTTGTAGGGAATTAATATCAATCATTAGACAGGTGTTTCGTAGACGTTTTTCCTATTTTCTTTAGAAAACATATGCTGTTTTTACAAAATCAATAGAGGGGAACATATTAAGCACAGTATGCAACATTATCTCATGTCTGCAAGAAGTGCCTGAGGTTAATGACCTAGCAAGGAACGTAGAGGCATAGGAAAAACGTCATCTGGATTATTGAGCAGCAAATACATATCTATGCGAGAGTGATAAAAACAATTCATAATATAATTTTCGAAAACAAATTTCCTTCAAAGGAGTAAAATTGTACGGATTTTAAGTAATATTATGCATAATTCAAACGAAAGTTTATTCAAATTTAATTCCCAAAAACCTAAAATATAATTGTACAGACGAAAAGAAAAATGTACCAGATCTTGAAAGATCTCGTACTATGAACTTATCATACATTAACATTTAAAACTACAAAAATGTAAGGTCATTAAGGAAAATTTGAAAAGACTTTTAGTTAGTGTCGTATATAAAATAATCCAAGTATTTTCATTAAGTTCATATTTGTACCTGATTTAAGTACATAAAAACTTTACACGATCCTAAGGAAAAGCTTTCCTTAATATTGACTCTCGAGCGTTGAAAAATATGTACTAATTCAAGAACCTTTTTGTATGACTGGAGTAACAATACACAGAAGGTTTGAAATATTCAGTGTTGAGAATTTGTTATTGTATTATCATCCCAATTCTCATTTTGTTCATGGTTGCCTTCGTACAAATAGTGGGTATTTGTTTGTCGTCGGTCCTATGATAACCATTTTCTTTCTCAAACTTATCAATCCGCATAATATATTCGCAAGGAAATTAATATTTAATGCAATGAAATATTTCCTTATTTTAAGTTCATTATTCCTAAATTTTGAACCAAATTCAGGGAAATATGTACTTTACCCTATTTTATGAAATATTCTGCGTTTTAAATAGATACGAGTCTGAATCTTAGGAAAAATTAACTTAGTTTTAGTTCAAAAATCTTTGGGTCCATATGAAATTTAACTTCTCTCGGATTAGTTCATTTGGAAATAAATTTAGTTTTGTTTTTTCTGAGAGTGTGCGCCTTTTTGAAATGTCATTTATAGCCTTCAAACTTTACCGGTTTATATCCAGTAAGAGGCGCCAAGGCTCGACATATTTTCAAGTGAAATTTTTGCGGGAAAATAGCGAAATCCGTCCGTTACTCTATTTGTGTGTCAGAGATAGTTTAGGAGTAACACGTCGCTGTACACACCAAATGTACACAAAAGTAACAAAAGTGTACACAAAACTACAAGTCTTACACAAAAGGACAACAACTTTACATAAAAGTACAAAAACTGAACACAGAAGTGTCAAATGTACTAAAAGAATAAACAGAAGTAACAAAACTGTACACAAAAGTCAAAATCTTACATAAATCTAAAAAAGTGTCCACAAAAGTAGACAAAAAGTACACAAAATTTAAAATCTTACATTAAATATCAATGTATTTGTACACAAAAGTACAAAAAGTGTACACAAAAGTACAAAAAGTGTACACAAAAGTACAAACAGTGTACACAAAAGTACAAACAGTGTACAAAAAGTGTACACAATAGTACAAAAATCTTAACCAACAGTACAAAACGCATACACATATTGTTCACAAAGCTACACTAATTCTTTCCAATAGTAGAAAATGTGTTCACAATGCACAGAAACTGTACATAAAATTAAAAATCTTACATAAAAGTACAAAAAGTGTACACAAAAGTACATAACCTGTACACAAAAGTAAAAAAGGTACAAAAAGTGTACACAAAACTTAAAATCTAACAAAAAATATGAAACCATGTAAATAAAGTAAAAGTACAAAGGTCTACATAAATTGTACCCAAAGGTACACAAATTCTATCCCAAAATAACAGAAAAGTGCAAAGAGCACAGAAAGTGTAAACAAAAGTACAAGACTGCAAAAAGAGTCCACAAAAGTAAAATAAGTCTACACAAAAGTACAAAAGTTTTATCGACGTGCAAACACTGTCGACAAAAGTGTACCCATAAGTAAGTGTACGTAAAAGTACACAAAGGTTGCAAAAGAAGTTTACACAAGAGTACAAATATTGTTCACAAAAGTATAAAACGTTTACGATTAGGAAAAAAATAAATAAACGTGCATAAACTCTACACAAAAGTACAAAAAGTGTACACAAAATGTACATATAGTGTAAAAAAAAGTAACAAAAGTGTACACAAAATTAAAAATCGTATATAGAAGAAACACGTTTGCACATAGGTACAAAAAACGTACACAAATTTACTAACAGCGTAGACAAAGGTAAGAATCTTACATTAAACAACAAAACATGTACACAAAAGTACAACAAATTTACACAAAAGTAAAAAAGTGAACAGAAAAGTACAAAAAATAAACCTACACAAGTTGTTAACAACGGTACACAAATTGTAATCAAAAGTAGACAAAGTGTACACAATGCACAGAAAGTGTAAACAAAAGTACTGAATGTACAAAAAGCATACACAAAAGTAAAATAAGTGTACACAAAATTAAAAAGCGTTTATAGTGTACAATAACAAAGGTGTACCCAAAAGTTAAAGAAGTTTACATAATAATACATACAGTGTGCAAAATAAGTTTACACAAAAAGTATACACAAAAGTACAAAAAGTGTACATAAAAGTACAAAAAGTGCACACAAAAGTACTAACCTTAAAAATATAAATATGAAACTTAACTTCTATGAAGTTTATACAGTTTGACCCAAAAAGTACAAAAAGTGTACAGAAAAGTACAAAAAGTGTACACAAAAGTACTAACCTTAAAAATATAAATATAAAACTTAACTTCTATGAAGTTTATACAGTTTGACCCAAAATACTTAAGTAAACGCACAAAATCTCTACACGAATGTACAAAAGTTGTACACAAAACTACCAACAGTGTACAATAAAGTACAAAATTTGTACAAAAAGTCTACGCAACATTACAAAAACTGTGCAAAGAAACATAAATATACTATATTTGCGACAAGTACAAACACGATATATTTTGAATCCAAACAACAAAAGGGGCTGGATTTTTGAGCGTGTAGTTTACATGAAGATTTGGACATTAAAATGCTATTCGCGTGATGGGTGCCGCGATTGCTCACGCTCGACCATAAGCACATCCATGTAACCTTTTCAAAGGAGAGTTTAGCGACGTTCAGCAGCACTCCGAAGTAAAGGGGTTTTCAACAGAGGCGCTGCAAAAGTAAATCGATAGGGACAGCAAACGACGCCATATTTTTTCCCGCTCTTTTGACATTTCTCTTCAGTAAGGTTTGCCATTTCATCATGGAAAGATATACGAGCCAACAACGAGTCGAAATTATTAAAATTTACTACCGAAATTTGGAGTCAGTGGCCTCAACTTCAGTGGCCTCAATCATCTTCAGCGATGAGGCTCATTTCTGGCTGAATGGCTTCGTCAATAAGCAAAATATGCGTTAGTGGTCAGAAAAGATATACGAGCCAACAACGTGGCGTTAGTGGTCATGGAAAGATATACGAGCCAACAACGAGTCGAAATTATTAAAATTTACTACCGAAATTTGGAGTCAGTGGCCTCAACTTCAGTGGCCTCAATCATCTTCAGCGATGAGGCTCATTTCTGGCTGAATGGCTTCGTCAATAAGCAAAATATGCGTTAGTGGTCAGACAGCAATCCACACGTAATCCATGAGTCATCATTGCATCCCGAAAAAATTACGGTTTGGTGCGGTTTATGGGCCGGCGGCGTCATTGGGCCGTACTTCTTCCGTGATGATCAAGACCGGCACATTACTGTGAATACGAATCGCTACCGTTCAATGATAACCGAATATTTTTGGCCCCAATTGGATAATATGGACTTGGAGGACATGTGGTTCCAACAGGACGGCGCCACAAGCCACACAGGTAATGCCACAATCAATTTATTGGAAACCAAGTTTGGTGAACGTGTTATCTCACGAAATGGCCCAGTCGATTGGCCGCCTCTGTCGTGCGATTTGACGCCGTTAGATTATTTCCTGTGGGGCTACGTCAAGTCTATGGTCTATGCCAACAAGCCAGCGACGATTGATGAACTTCGTACGAATATCGAACGTGAAATTGCATAAGTATCGGCCGATTTATGCTTGAAAACCGTCGAAAATTTGGTTCAGCGTCTGGACTTCTGCAAGCGTGCCCGTGGTGGCCATGCAAAAGAAATCCAGTTCCATACATAATGGCATCGAACGTACTTTCCCAGGAATAAAGAATTTCATTGGTATCTAAAACCGGTTTTGTTTTATTTAAAAAAACTTTTGTAGCGCTCTTATTGAAAAACCCGATGGTTGTTTTACCGTTTCATAATCCAGCACCAAACAAAGATCTATCACAACACACCAGAATCCAGAACTCTGCAAAATTTATTTAATTTTGTTGTTCGGATGCAAATATAACGTGTTTGTAACTTGCCGCAAATATAGTATACTTGTATACAAACACATTACGTTTGCTATTCAATATAACATGTTTGGGACACAATGTTTAATAGGTTATAATATATGTGTTTATGGCCCAAATATGGCTTTATTTGTTGAAAACTGCTAAAGAGAAAAACGTGACAGACAACAAAGAAACAAAAAAGCCGTAGATCTTTAATTCACGAAAACAATGCTTACAAATATATACCTGGTTCCTGCAATATGTTGCTGGTCTTTATTTTTCAGCGTCACAGAATAGTCAAAGCAGTAGCCTTCTCCAAGTGAACGTGTACCATAAAAGACCAAATAGCGTCTGTCGGCTTATAAGGTCATGATGTTAGTTTTTTAGAATGCATGAGAGGTCAATCTCATCGATTATCTTATAAAGATTAAAACGTTCAGCGGGGAATATTATTCACACACGCTAAAAAATCTATAGTTTTTTGTTGTTTGGATGCAAATATAACATGTTTGTAGCTTGCGGCAAATATAGTATACTTGTGTACAAACATATTGTGTTTGCTATCCAATATAACATGTTTGAGACACAATGATTAATAGGCCATAATATATGTTTTTGAGACCCAAATGTGGCTTTTTTTGTTGAAAACTGCTAAAAACAAATACGAAACAAACAACAAAGACACAAATAAGCCGCAAATCTTCAATTCATGAAAATAGTGTTTGCAAACATGTACTTGTTTCCTGCAATATGTTGCTGTCGCCGATATTTTTCAACGTACAGCTGTTTGACAGATTCGACATTGATTTGAAGGGAAAATTACCGCAGTTGGCGAAGAATAAGTGACAACGTACCGGCGTACACCGGGAAAAATTCATAAATTGGGCTACGAATTGCTCCTCATGCGCCCTAGTCCACGGTCTGAGCACCCAGTGACTACCTTCTATTTCAAAATCTGATGAAATGATTCGGCGATAAGAGATTTGAGTAGAATGAAGAGGTCAACACTGAAACAAACGACTAATTCGAAGACCTTACGAATGCTTCTATTTAGAAGGGATACAAAATTTTAAAAAAAAACATGGACTAAATGTATTGAGATGAAGGGAGACTATGTCGAGATAAAAACTAGTTTTGTCGAAAACAAAATATTTTTAATTCAACGAGTCACGGAATTGTCAAACTGCCCTCGTATTTTCGAATGAATATTCACAGTAGACGGACAAAAAGCGAATCGCAGCAATAATTTCAACTAAACGCATGAAGTTTCGCTTCCGTTGCGTGTGTCCATGACACAGAGATTTCTTATTTATATATTTTTTCGTTGGTTCATTTGTTTTAAGGGAAATTTTCGTTATAAGATTAAAATTCCAAGTCAGCATTAAGAAAGCATAAGCAGTTTTGAAAAATGTAAAGACAATAAAAATCTGGTTTACTCTAGTTCAAGTGTAACATTCCCTTAATGTTAAATACTGATTAAAAAATAATCACTCTCCGGTTGACAATTATACTCAACAGACAGACAGACGGGCAGACACAAATTAACGAATGTGTCAGGGTTGAAAGTTACCAGTGACATTAAGAAATTTTTTAAGAAAGAGAAATATTTTTTTTTTAAATTATGTTAAAATGAAATCATAACTTTATATGAGTTCAACTAAACAGACATGAAGTGACGTTACCTTGTAATGAAATTAAACTTACGCACGCGAATTCCAATGAAGATGACAGAGATTGAAAGTGAAAAAAGTGCGATTGAAGTGAAAAAACACAATTTGGCACAGAACCTCGAAATTTTTGAAAACCTTTTTTTTTTGATTTTTGATAAAAAAAAACAAACGTATGAAGTAAAAAAGAATCTGCTGGAAATTTACATTAGTATTTTGTGGGTTTCTCTTACTCCAGCTTAACTGTTTGTTTGTTTTTAATTACTTGATGATCTTTTAAAGAATTTTACGATTCAGATTTCCATGGAATATTTTAAAAATTGAATAATTCACTTGCTTGCCAGTCAGTCGTAAAGTCCTACAGATGAGTAAATATTTAATATTACCCCAAAGATGGGATGTATCCGAGTAACATTTCTTATAAATATTTAATTTGTGTATAATATATTTCAAAATTTGTGCCGTTAACCATATTTCTAACTTGTAGTAATAATATATTATTAATATCACTCATGCGTACTCTTCTCAAAATGAATTAATATTAATCATTCGCAGTGGGTGTCGTTGGGCATTAATATCAATCATTCGACAGGTGTTTCGTAGACGTTTTTCGTATTTTCTTTAGAAAATAGATGATGTTTTTGCGAAATCAAGAGAGGGGAAAATATTAAGCACAGTATGCAACATTATTTCATGTCTGCAATAATTGTCTTAGTGTAATAACTGGCGAAGGAGTACAGTGTTCACCTAGCAAAGAGGTAGGTCCATATGAAAAGCATCTTCAAGATTCTTGAGAGGCAAATAACAATGCGAGTGTGACAAAAACTATTTATGAACGTTTATGTGGTCAGTAAAATATCGCAGGTGTACACAATATATCTTTGTTCTCGGTATATTCAAGGATACATTCATCTGTGGTAGACATATGAACTCAATTCCAATATGAACTCAAATTGTTTGCCATTAGCCCGTGTTTGAAGGCGTTCAAAGGAGGTAATTTTGCTTAAGTAGTACAATAACTCAAGCAGTTTTCTTCAGGTATTCTACTGTACTATGTTCAGATGCGAGTGTTGTTCGGACTGTTGAAGCTGCGTTAGCTTTCGGTTTAAAAAGAAGCTTCGTTCTGGTGACCCATTGACAAAATTTTTTACTATATCTGTTACCTCTGGAGCCCCAAGAAATTAACTATTAATTAACAATAATATTACCCAGTTACCTATTCCATCAAGAAGGCACCATTCCGTTTTGGATTTTCAAAAAACTACCAGACTATTCATGTGATTACTGAAAATTGTTTGTAATCTTAAGTCCATCGATAACAGCTGTAATGCCAAGGGACGTCGGGTTTCGTTCCCACTGTTGAACCTACAAATCGACCTTCTATGCTTAAAGGACGTTTGAGCCTGTTGGACTCCCATCCTGGTTAAACCCCTACATGGCTGAATAACACTATTTAGATTAGTTCCAGATGTATCAATTTTAAATATCCAGAAAGCTCCTGAAATCTTTCACCTTAACTCCTAATATGTAAACTAAATCCAAGAAGGAGGAAGATGATACATCAACAAGTAAAGTAAATCCAAGAGGAAGGATCATAAAAGCTGACGGAAACTAAGGCGGTGTTTCATTCTGTATTTCAAAAAGGTACTGAAATCATTCACCACACATAGTCCTGAAATCATTCAGCCTAACTCCTTACATGTAATTTAGATCCAAAAAGGATTAAGATCATAAAAATATTCACCAAAAGGGTCTGACGGAAACTAAGGAGATAACCCACACTGTAGTTCCACCACTTCAGCCCCAAAGCTCCCAAAGTAATCATGAGCGGCAATCTGAAGTGTAGATGCAAGTCAATATCCAGATATCGGAGTTACTGCCACAGAAATGTCGTATCTAGGCGAACATTCCGATTGATTCAGGTATTTTCCAAACCTGCCTGACGATACTGGTATTTTGAGCCTACAGGCAAGCTGACGTAATTCCCCTCCACTTGAGTAGGTTAATTCATCCTAATCTTGTCAGTTTCTCCACCCTATGTTTTCCAGGAATTCCTTTGATATGCCTCGGCAATCATATACATATATATTATAAATCATATAATATAAAATCATAAATCATATATCGTTTAGAAATGCGTGGCAGGTTTTAAAGCCAGAAAATTTCATAACTGGCAGACTTTCAGAGACCTTGAACCACAAAGCGGTGATAACATTTCGATCTAGCCGAAGTACAAATTTTTCTATTAACCTGGACTGGCTTGAAAGCGATCTAGTAATCTGTGTGATAAGTGTACACCTAGCTCTCTGGAGTACAACTACAAAACTATCATCCAGGTAAGAACCAAACCGCGATCGGGCGGTTTTCCCCCGTAATCACAAGTTTTTTGCTCGTCTTTTGGCAATATTACATAAAATAATTCCAACATACATACTTTACAGGCGACACTAGTAAACACTTTCTGCCAGATGGCATCCATCTCTTCTCTTCTCTGTTGATTTTGTAACAGAAAACTTATTTTTCCATTAAAAATTTGTAAATACATCTACCGCATTGGAACACGTATCGTATGATTGATATTAATGCCTTTTAACAACCACTGCGAATGGTTAATATTAATTCATCGGGACCGTACGTATGAGTGATGTTATTATTTGAAAGAGACAGGATTTCACAGCAACAATTAAGCAGCAATGTGATCTACAACGATAAAAATAAGGGGATGTTAAATAATCCCAGATAGTTTATGGAATCTGTACTATCAAAGTTAATGTTGATACTCAAAGTCGGAGATGATGTTCCATCTCACACAATGGGTAAAAATCGTGGAATTTTTCGTTTTTAAGTGGAAAAAATTTTATAAATATTTATGTATATTAGGGCGGGTCGAATTGTGGGGGCCGAAAAAATGTACTAAGGCTCATCGCGATTCTTGTTCTATGGGTCATTTGCAGAAAGTTTGCCGAAGAAACCATAGTTCTAAAATGAATTTCGAACTCCCAGATTTTTCGAAATAGATTTTTTTTTAAATATTCCATAATCGAGTTAAATATTAGACTAAAAAGGCAAAAGAAAATTTTATTTCCTCTAGTTAAATGTGTATTTGGGGCTTATTTGGGTCGACGAATCAGTACGGCCAGAGGACGCTTTCGCCCATGTTCTGGATTTTGTCGCCATTTTTGGGGAAAATTTAGGAAATTTACGAAATTGTTGTGAGACTTGACGAATATTTGAGTTTCTCATACTGCAGTCCCATGTTTTAAATAGCCCACAATGTTCACCGCTACAATTTAGGGGGTGTACTTATTCACGACCTATATCGATTTCATTCAATTTAAGACAAAGAATGAAAAAAAACATATTTTTTCCTTATTTTAGATTTGTAAAACGAAGCGTTTTATATTGTATATACTTATAAGTATCATCATAGATTCAAGTTGGCTTGAGTCACCAAAATGTTGGATAGTCCCGCAAAAAGCGGTACAATCCCTCCAAAGGTGGGACAGTTGTTAAGGTTAGGCATGAGTTATATTAATAATATATTTAGTATGATTACATCAAAGAAACCAGACTACAAACCAAGAATTAATATTTTTGTGATTTTCAAAAACCAGAATGAGAAGTGTTACGCTTGTAATAACAAATAGTTCCCCCAGATAAACACATCGTGGATATTGTCATAGAGTACAAGTTGATTCCCAAATGCGGTGATATAGTGTCGTCTCAGTCAGAATTAAACTGCTTCGATTGCCACCGCTTTTGTCCAATCTATTTTCAAAGGAAAATATTGAACACCTCTATTAAATTGGGACACCTGGCGTATGACTGATATTAATACTCAATATAACCCACACCACACTGCGAATGATTAATTCTAATTCTTTGGCAGAGTACACATGAGTGATATTAATAATTATGCCATTTTTACAATAACGAACCCAGGTTACGAACCTACAATTTATATTTTTCTGATTAACAAAATAAGAAGGGGAAATATTATCCTTGTAATATCCAACAGCTTCCTCAGAAAAACAAATGACAGATATTTTAGTACATTAGGAGTTAATTACCAAACGCGGAAATAAAATGGAAAATCGCGGAAATCCCTGGCACAGTTCAACTTCCTCGCTTGCCACCGCTTTTAGTAAAAATTATTTTCAGAAGAAAATATTGAACACTTCTAGTAAATTTGGATACCTTCCGTATGACTGATATTAATTACCTGTTTCCAGATGTCGAACGAAAAGCTAAGCGAACGAATGGCACTCATCACATTCGGCTCAAGCTGGATTCCTCTAAATTGAAATTTCGACTGCCTATATTTTTGTTCCCAAATGACAGCACATTGAGATCACTTTTGTCGTGAAAGTTTACAACAATTTTATGTTTTCGTTCGACTTGAAATGGCAAGATTGTGTAAACCAAATCATCTTTCTTTTAACGAGACCGAAGATCAGGCTGTAATATTCAATAACATTTACTGCGAATGATTAATATTAATTCACTTTCAGATTACGCATGAGTGATATTAATAATATATTCTGTAATACTTTATTACCGAAATTTGGTTACGAACAAACAAAACTATTTTTGTAACTTACAACAACAAGAATGAGTAGTGTGTGTTACCCTTGCAATATCACATAGTTCCCTCATAAAAACTAATCGCAGATATTTCAGTAACGTAAGTGTTGATTCCCATAATCTGTGATATCGTGTCGTCCCTGTGAGCGTCGTCTGATTGCCATGACTTCTGTAAAAATCTACTTTCAAAAGAAAATATTAAACACCTCTAATAAATTGGCACACGTGCCGTATGACTAATATTAATACTCCATAACACCCACTGCGAATGATTAATATTAATTCAATGGTAGCGTGCGTATAGGTTATACAAATAATATATTATTTATTACTGCAGTAATGTCATGTACATATTTAGAATGAGATACATATGTTATCCTGGTAACACCCCAACTTTATGGTTATATTAAATAGTTCACTTTATTCGTTGAAACCAAAAATACAAATCCCAAATATTTTAAAGTATATATTGATACCTCAAGACGGTGATGACGTTTTGATCCCAGTCACAATGCGGCTTCTCAGATTGATATGACTTCTCCTAAAGTTGTTACATCTGCCGTATGACTGATATTAATATATCACAACATACACTGCGGATGATTAATATTAATTTAATGGTAGAGTATGCAAGTTAATTGTTCCCCGTTACATCCCATGAAGGGATTATGGAGAGCTTCTCAGAAACCAGTGAACTGTGCACGTTCTAGTATTACACTCACTGATTGATTGGGAGCTACAGTTTAATTCCGGTTCCGAATGGTATTTTGAGAAGCTTTTCCGTGGTAAATACTCGATATTGTCGGCGTCACTAATCGAGGTGACCGCCGTCGAAAGAAATTTAATGTGGTAAGAGCAGGGATCGAACCCACGTTCTCATGTACATGAGCCACGCACGACGAGCCGACGGTCACAAGAGTGCGCCTAAGTGTTATTAGTTATATATAATTTACTTCTGCAGCAGTTGCGTTACAATATTAGAATGATATGTGTGATACTGGTAACACCCTGATGTTAATATTTATAGTTCACTTTATTTTTTGAAGTCAGAAATACAAATCGGAAATATTTTCGAGCAGCCTGAATATCAAAGTAGATATTAATACAACAAAGCGGTGATGAGGTTTTGGTCCTAGTCACAGTGCGACTTCTTAGATTACTACGACTTCTCTCAAAATTGGAACACCAGCCGTATGATTGATATTAATATCCTATAAAATCCACTGCGAATGATTAATGTATATTGAATAGAGTGCGCATTTGTTCTTTTATATTATTATTAGTTATTAATGCAGTAATGTGATGCACAAAATTGGAATGAGATTTGTTATCTGTACGCATATTAAACAGTTCACTTTATTTGTTGAAGTCAGAAATACAAATCGCAAATATGTTATAGCAGCCTGACTATTAGTTATTTTTGAAATATAAAGTTGGACAGAATGTTTCGTCACAGTCGCAGTGTATCTTGATCGCAGATATTTTATGGAAACCCTACTATCAGAGTATATATTGATATACAACGACGATGATGACCTTTCGTCCCATCTACAGAGCTACTTCTCAGATTCTTATGACTTTTGTGAAAACCTGCTTGTAGAGGCCATTATTAAACACTTCTGCTTAATTAAGACACTTGGCGTATGAATAATATTAATATCCAATAAAACCCACTGCGAATGATTAATATTAATGCATTGGTAGAAGACGCATAAGTGTCACATACATAAATATCATTTCCAATATTATTCATCTAATTTTATATTCATAATAGCTAATTTATATATCTCAAAATGTATATTGTTTTATATTAAGCAATTTCATTGACCTCGCACACTGTATGTGTTTCATCAAAGGGTAAAGAATCACCCCAATTCCTCAGTATAAGAGATACAACTTTTGATTCCAGAAGTGCTCCCTCATTGTCCTACCCCCAGCATATTCAAAAATTAAATCAAATTGTTACGGATTTCCCCCATCGCGCCTTTGTATAAAAAATTACACTACATTTGACATTACTAAGTGTAATTTACTCAAGTAAATTACATTTAAATTGTCTGTAATAAATCACAATTGTTTACCCCCAAAAGCACCAGCGAGGTTGCATTGCCCGCTGCTGCTGAGTTTCATTTAGAATTGCAGGAAAGTGGGTGCCAACACTGTTGTCATTTGCATTTCTACCCGGTACATCCATCTTCATAACAGACAGGTCCAAATGTCTGGTGAACGCATGACGTTACTGCCATGTATCCAAACTGCATGTCAAGAATTTAATTTAGTTTAAGTGATAATCTCATAATAACGCAGTCAACTGTTTTATATTACTTTAGACGCGGGCGAGTGGAATATATGGAATATGAGAATCAAAAAACAGGGAATATAAAAGCTGTCACATTAGGCATTTTGTTACTTCCGACTCTGGTGTTATTATTGAACTAAACTCTTTTATATTGCTGTAACAGCCACTCTGATAATTTCAAGGTGTGATGCAAGTTAATCACACACTTTGACAGCTGTCAATTGTCAACTAGTCACCGTTTCACGTTCTATATTTTTAGCACAAGTCCACAGTCTTTTTGATTGTGACGCCATTACCGTACCAGAACTACAATTTTCGGATGTTCGTTACGTTTATTTTTCGTCACTTGGACCCCTCCATTGAGGGGAATCAATTTTTTTGTTTCTTTTTTCATTTCATTTTCATTTCATTCTGTGTGCCACCATTTAATTTATGTCATTTTTGTCTTGTGCTGCTTTAAACACCCTTCACGGATGTCCGGTTTCTTTTTTTGGGCGATGATAAATGGCTATCGAAACTGAACGGAAAAATGTTATTTAACATAGGGTGTTAAAGAGAAGGATTTTTTACATTTTAAATATGAAATGATTCAAATAGTTTCAACTGAGAGAGAGAGACAGATACTGAGTTACCAAATAACAGATTCATGAGATAAAGTGTAAGGCAGCAAATCAAACACAGATTTTCAAAGATCCAATACTTGTCAGTTTTTCCCAGTAATCCGCAACCTGGCCCCACTATCAAGGTTTCGTCCGTTCTGCAGATGCTACAAGAACGTGTTCCTGTAACGAACACCATTAACAGACACTGCATTCGCGGCCTCATTTTTAACGAAAAATGGCCCAATCGCGCCGCTTGACCAAAAACCGCATCAGTCAATTGCTCGTTGTGGATACATTTGTTTGTTTTTCATGAAATACATTTTTGTGCCCCAAAGTCGACCATATAGTTTGTTAACGAACCGCTTCAGATGTAATGCGAAAGATACGGTGAAAATGATTTGGCATTCGCTTTACTCCGCTATCTATTTAACGCATTTCCGACGCTGCCGGTTTCAGCTGCTCCTGAGAGAGCTGAATATTGCTTTACTAAATTGAGGCATCCGCCGCCGTATAATTGATATTAATACCCAATAACCCTCACTGCGAATGATTATTTTTAATTTATTGATAGCCGGCCTATGTGTGATATTACCTGTAATAATGATATGTAGCGTTCCAGTTTAAAAACAAAGATCATCATAAACGTCAGCTGCACCAGTGATTCGTGGCCGTCAGTGGTGCAACGGTTAGTCTGCACGGCTGTTGTGCAAGAAAACGTGTGTTCGATCCCTGCTCTGACCACCTTATGCTTCTTTCGACGACGGCCACCTCGCTCAGTGACGGCGACACTATGGAGTACTTACCCATGAAATAGCCTCTCAAAAAAAACCGTTCACACCCGCTGTAAAACTGGAGGTCCCAATCAGTGAGTGAAAACTGGAAAACGCACAGCTCAGTGATTGTGCGAAGTTCTTCTCTGTCCCTATATGGGATGTAATGGGAAAATATTTATTTATGAAGCTTTGCGAATTTTGAAGTTGTTGTGAACAATGCCCAATTGATGTTCCTCTGTTTCCGGTGACACTCCTATACAGCAGCAATGTTTACGGAGAGACCGGCGGGTACAACGACGGACAGCAGACCTACAATTCATAAACCACAAAGTTTCTTTAAAATATGTTGATCACTTTCCGACTTATTGTCACATGAGGTGCAGTTCCACGATCGAAAATTCGGCGTAGTTTGCCATCTCTGCGAAACTTTCCCCATTTTTGTAATATGGTTTTACAATGATAACATGTTCTTCTTTTGTGTTTCTCGATAGTATATAGTTATGATCCGTCTGCTGATTTTTCAGAGCCAAAATCTGTATTCACAGGAAAATAATAAAAACCTTTACTAAATTGAAGCAATCACCATATATCTGATAGTAATACTGAATAACAGCCACTGTGCATTTCAAAATCTTAATTTTTTAAAATCAATTTTCCAATAGAAAATTTTCAATACCTCTGGCACATTAGGACACCTATCGTATGATTGATACTAATGCCTTTTAACACCCACTGCGAATGCTTAATATTAATTCACAGGATGCGTACGTATGAGGGATATTATTATTTGAAAGAAACAAGGTATAAGGGCAACAATATATATATATATATATTTATACGGCATAGGTAAAATAAAATTAAGAAGCAAAGTGATTCACAAAAATAACAACAGAGAAATATTAAAAAGTTGCAGATATTTTACCAAAAAATAAGAATAGATTTTAATACACAAAGTCGGAGATTATGGTCTGTCCCAATCAGAGTTCAACTTAGTCGATTGAAATGACTTCTGTCAAATTTCAAAGTGAAATATTAAACACCTTTACTAAATTGGGACATATGCCGTAGGACTGAAATTAATATTCAGTAACAACTACTGCGAATGGTTAACATTAATTCATTTCCAGATTGCGCATGAGTGTTATTGATAATATATAATATATTACTAAATTAAAGGACCTAGGCTACCAAACTAAAATTAATATTTTTGTGTTTTTCAAAAACAAGAATGTCAACTGTTGTCCTTGTAATATCAAACAGTTACCTCAGAAAACGGATCGAGGTATTTTAATAGAGTAGGTGTCTATTCCCAAATGCGGTGATAATGTGTAGTCCCTTCTGCGATTGCCGTGACTTCTATCTAGATATATTTTTAAAGAAAAACGTTAAACACCTCCACTAAACTGGGACACCTGACGTATGACTGATATTAATTGCCTTTTTCCCTATGTCGAATTGGGTTCTTTGATGTCGAGATTTTCATTCGACTACATGTATATTTGTTCCCAAATGACAGCACAATGGAAATAGAGGAAATTTTGCTGAGAGTTTTTAACAATGTAGTATTTTCGTTTTATTGGAAATCACAACAATGTGGAACCCAAATCATCTTTCTTTCGACTAGAATACAAGCGAAATCTTTCGTTCGAAATGGAGGAACAGGGTGTAATTATCAGTAACATCTACGCGAATGATTAATATTAATTCAGTTTGATATGACGCATGAGTGATAATAATAACATATTATGCATTACTACATTAAAGAAACCAGGCTACGAACAAAAAAACATAATTTTTTTATTGAAAAAATCAAGAATGGAAAGTGTTATCCTTGCAATATCAAATAGTTCCCTCCGAAATGCTGATCGCAGATTTTTAAATAGAGTACGCGTTGATATCATGTCGTTCCAGTCAGTTCAACTTCTGCGATTGCCACGACACGAAAATTCGTTTTCAAATTAAAATATTAAACACCTCTACTAAACTGGGACATCTGTCATATGACTGAAATTAATATTCAATATCATATACTGCGAATGATTAATATTACTTCATTTGGAGATTACGCATCAGTAACCTGGCCAAGGTAGCCATAAAGCGGGACACAATTTTCAAAAATCTGATTTTTTTGGTTTGAATATATTTTATTTTAATATTACATACCTCTACTAAATTGGGACAAGACAAAGTTAAACTCTTCGGTTGGCCATCGCTTTTGTCAAAAACTATTTTCAAAGGAAAATATTGAACACCTGTACTAAATTGGGACAACTGCCGTATGACTGATATTAATACTGAATAACAACACCCCTTGCGCAGGAGTAAAACTAATTAATTGGTAGAGTACGCATGAGTGATATTAATACTATATTATGTATGACTACAGTAACGGGCATTGAAGCAAAAATTACTGTTTTTTGTGCTTTGAAAAACTATGAATGTGAAATGTTAACTTGGCAACGTTCCCACTGTGGGCCGGAGGTTTAGAAGTCAGATATACAGATCGAAATTACACTGCGTGTCAGTGTATATGTTGCTGACAAAGTGCGGGTATTATACATCGTCCCAATCACAGTGCATCTTGATTCTAGACATTTTATGAAATTCTGACTATCAATAACACCCACTGCGAGTGATTAATTTTAATTTATTGGAAATTTGTGTATACTAGAAATGATAAATAGCGCTAAATTTTTAATAATCGGATTACTCGTTAACGATAGCTGCCCAGAGAAAAATTCCACAAAGTTTAAATCGTGAACGTCTGTTAGGACACCCTACAGACACGTGAACTGTAGTCAATACTTTCTCTATAGAGATGTAGAACAGATCGAACAACAATTATCGCTGAAACTGTGGGCCACACTGTCTTTACAAAGATAATAAGCTGATACTTGATCAGTCACAAAGATGATGACCAGATCTTTCAACTCAATCAAATGTCGCCTCCAGCCGGCAATTTAGTGGATTATGAATTTATTTATTACATTTATTCGATGGAAAATCTTCATAGTTTTTTGAAACCCCTATATACATGTTGTCAATAATAAAAATAAAAAATTTTCTTGCATAAAATTTACGAAAGGGTTAGCTGTCAAGCGATCTGTCATACTGCGCTCACTTTATGACATTTATGATCTGTATACTCTGACAAATCGTCATGAGTAGTTTCGCGATTGAACAACGCTACCAAATTATCCAACTTTACTTTGGAAATTCGCGATTCGCGCAAATTGTACACAACTTCCTCATTTTCATTGCGCCCACGAAAAAGTTTAGTTAACCTGTCTTGTATTTGGATCTTTTATAAATTTTTATTAAAACCAACATAAGGTCATTTTATTTTCTGGAGGGCAAGCTTGATGAAGTAATTCATATAAAAAAATGGAAAACAGAGATACATGATTGATATTAATTGAAATGCCACAGTTGTACCGTAGAATTTGTACATGATACGTATAATTGATATTATTTGAAACTCTGCAGTATTTTTTATTTGAAACTTATTTTTTTTTTTAAGTCTGCAGATAGTGTAGAAAATCGTTTTTCGAACATTGAGACTTGAATGGTTTTGGATTGCTGGCGTAGTCCTATACCAGCAGGGCTTTATATACCTTAACCAACATTTGTTTTCCTTGTCTCCTTGTCTCCTTTGTCTTTGTATTCCTTTGCTATGTAGCTATGGGTCCCTTATAAAAATCTTTATTTATAATAATGAGTTTTTTACCATACCAACTGCAAAGGTATTAATAGTAATCATACGCCCCACAATTATTTTGTTAATAATATTAATCATACGCCCTAAAATTAGTTTGTTAATAATATTAATCATACGCATTGTACAATGAAACATACTCTATTATTTATTAAATAGATTAAACTAAATTAAACGTGACTTCAACCCCTAACATACTGTTTTATTGTATAACAACTGCATTTATTTTAATTCCGCATTAATAAATATTCCCAAAAATTTAAATTATTTAATAACAAATCATATTTGTTGTCGCTAATTGGTATTAATTTAAAGGTGTACAAACATTTCTGTTTGTTTAATCAAAAAATTAATTAAAAACCGCATATTTCATTATGTCAACGATTTGTTTTATAGTCTCATCTTAATTTTCAAGTAATAATTTTTGTTCTACCGCCATGTGCGATATAAATTCTACAACAACTATATACTACAACAACTACATTACTACAACAACACAAACTAGAGCTGTTATATAATTATTTAATTTAAACATTTATTCCGTTGTTGGTTTTGAGCCATGACGAATGTTTATATTCAAATAAATTATTGTGTGAGAAAAATAAACGTTTAATTTTTTTTGATTTTTATTTTTTGTTCTACGTTATTCAGATGATTCAGTTAATTTTTTCCTCCCCAATCAGTGAATGTTTAAACGGTGAACAAAGTTGAACTTGCATTTAAGTGTTAAGTGCGAAGCATTAAATTATTTTCCTAGTTGAACTAAATTCTCACAGTTGTCAGACTGAATGAACTTAGACAAATTGTTGATAGTTCATATAAAAAGTATATAATTTATTTCTGTTGCTACATTTATATAGAGGGAATCTGAGGGAGTATATTGGAAAGGGCTACTGCCAACAACATATTTATTCGAAATTAAATGAAATTAAAAAAAAATATTGATTATGGTAAATTTATATGCCTGGTTTTATATGAACTCTGCGTTTTCTTATCTGCGACATAGTAGACGAGAGGAATGTGTATTCAAAACTTACAGATTCTTTAGTCTTGCTGAGTTTTAAAAGTTCCTTCATCCAACTAATGTTAACTCTTTAGGTTAGGTTAGAAAAAGTGGCTGTCACTATTGCCACACTTAGTCCAATGAGGACCTTTGTCATACCACAGGACGTCATATTGCATACCCTTCTCATTTAGAGATGCGCGGTAGTTTTGCGCAGTTATTGAAGTCAGGAATACAGATTGCAGATATTTTACAGCTGCCTGATTGCAAAACTAGATGTTGATACCCCAGGCGGTGATGACGTTTCGTCCCAGCCTAAAGTCAACCTCCCCAATTGCCGTGGTCTCGAAGCCTTTTTGCAAGCCCAAGTACCAATTCTCCAGAATAGACTCCAACCCCTAATTGGCCATCAGTGTAGATGCCTAAATACCTTCTATAACCTTGTATGCGTCCCATCCAGTCCTGCTAGTCCGGGATATGAGTTGAGAAGCTTCTCTTAAAATTTGAAGAATGTTTCAAATAGTCTGCTTTTGTTGTGGATTGCGCCAGTTCCTTTAAAATCGACCCATGATTATATTAACTATTGGTCCATTGCAAGGAATGCTTTAGGCGAATTGTGGACGGAGAGCAATCATTTTTAGTTCACTTTGTCGTTGTTCGGTGAGTGCAGTCTTATGTCTCCGGACAAGTATCCTGTAAAGTGTGTGTTAAGCAGGTTTTGTTCTTTCAGATATCCCGGAGAGTTGGGAGTTGCTGTGAAGATTTTGCGCACTCCTTAAGTCTCAGACATTTCTTCAATGCCTTCGTAGAAATCTCTTCAAGATCTTCTCCTTGAAGATCTTCACATTTTCTTATATTGTTTGGGTCTAATTTTGTACGTATTCCAGTTTCCCTACGCCTTTGAGGACTTTTTCCCATTAAAATGCATTCTGCAACACTCTCAGGATTTACAGGTCTTTGCTGCATCATGGAGGTTTCTGCTTACCTCGCTGAGATCGTGTGGGGAATCGGTATTAAGTGATTTGTTAAGAGCTGTGGTGAGGGAGCAACCTAAGTGATATTATTTGCTTCAGAGAGAGGAGTAGTTTTCACTAGGGATGTGCGATTAATTGATTAATCAGGCAACATCAAAACAACAATGGTGTCCCATAACATCCCATGAAGAGATTGAGGAGAGCTTCTCACAAACAGGGAGATGTGCGCTTTCTAGTTTTTACACTCATTGATTGGGACCTACTGTTTCACACCGGTTGCGAATGGTATTTCGACATCACTAAGCGACGTGACCGTCGTCGACAGAAATGTAAGGTGGTCTAAAGAGCCACGCACTTTAACCATTGTACCACCGACGTCCACATTAATTAAGTTCCTGATTAATCAAATAATTGATTAATCATACATTTTGGTTAATCATATTTACGATTAATCATTTCATTAATGATTTAATCATTTTGATTAATGATTTTATCATTTTGATTAATCACTATACATTATTAATTGATTAATCTAAAAATTTGATTAATCAAAATGTTAATAATTGAGCAATTCACATTTTTAGGGTTTCAGTTTGAGTTTTTAAACAACCTTCTTTGCTGAAAATGTTCAAATGTTTCCTTTGGTTTCTGTAGCACGTATTTGCATGTTTTTCAAGACTTATTTGAATGATGATTAAAATTATTCAAATATAATTAATCAATATTCAAATTAATTGATTAATTACAGATTTGATTAATCAGAATTTGTAATTATTCGATTAACTAATTAATCACGATATCGATTAAACAATATTGTAATTAATCGATTAATCGCACATCCCTAGTTTTCACAAAACCAGTGAAACTTTGTTTGTACTCGGTCCAATTAGTTTTTTGAACGTTCCTTGGAACAGACATAGTCGCGATGTTCTCCGGGGGTGAGAACTCTGTGTTACGATGGTCGGAAAAGGAATACCTTCCATTCAAAGGTATCCTGTGATGTCAGGGTGGCATCAAGGACCTCTTGCCTATCTTTAGTAATAAAGGCAGACCCATTGTCCTTGTTACAAACGTGAAGGTTAGTGGAAAACACAGAATCTAGAAGTGTCTCTCCTCCACCATTGGTATTTGTACTTTCCCACATTGTGTGGTGCGCATTGACGTCCGCACAAAAAAGAAGACTCTTTTATACTTCCGCCACCCCCCCCCCCCCTGAATTAAATTCCTCAAAGAATCCACAGTCGGGGCCCAGTATCATCATAAGGCATATAGGCTAACGCTAGTCAGATTTTGTCATTGTCCGTCTCCAGACTCCAGACGTCTGCATCGCAATAGTGAGATAAAATAAATATATTTCAATATTGCTTTTCAAGAATATACGTATCCCACTCCGTCCAGTGCTGGTATACCTTCGCTGGGTATGGTGTCAGGTGTGGCTTCCTGGTGGCTTTTATACACCCTAAAAAGAATCTGACAGAAGTCAAGAATTGACGCCTTGAATTTTTCTGAGAAACGGAAGGCAGTCGGTATTAATGACAAATATAACTTGTCACGGATGTCATTCAGTCTCTTGCTACTTTCCAACCTTCCAATTGACAGATCGAAGGGCGCGGTTACTGGCCCGTATTAGGCATTTGACAGATTAGCCACTGTCTTTTTTTGACACTGATATCCACGCGCGAGCTCTGGGAAGGGACGGTATGACGTTGTTGTCAAACACATCTAGTTCGGCAACCAGTTCAGACTTTTACCACCTTAGGAATGGCTTCTTTATACAGCTCAATAGATTGATTATTTTCAAGGACCTAAATTCGTCCTTGATACCAACCTGCGTCACAGCAGACGGTAGGTGACACAGGAAAATCTCCACAGACCTCATAGGACATGTCATTAAGGGCAACCAAAACACCCAACAATTTATTCCGGAAAATGGTTTCGTCTGCATGCACTCTGTCGATGACCGCCATAGTGCTCTCGTTCAGCACAAAAAGCCTTCGGACTACGGTTTCCGGTTACCTTGGGTTGTTTAGACTTTGGCGGATCATCCGGTGATCGTAAATGTCATAGGCGTTCCGTGGGCCGATCAAATTCTTTGTCGAGTTAATTGACGACTTTTGCTTCTCTGTGAGATATTCCTGGTCGGAATTTATTTATTTGATACTGCCCAACCTCGCTAGAACTCTGGCGTCTGATTGCCGATCATTTCACCGTCCGTGCGACTGCTTTATTCCACGACTGTTGATTGGTAGTTTCAGCCATGTACTTGTGTGTTCGACTTTATTATTTCTCTTATCATTGGCCGTTATAATGACATTGTCGTTATCGTCCGTAACGTTGTTTTCTTTGTTTCTGTTTCTAGAATTAACTTTCGGTCCCACGAGTGTAGGAGTTTTGAGGTCAACCACATCATAGTCCCCAGTAGTAGAACTTGGCCGACTCACTGAGACTCCCAGGTATCAGTGAGGCACCGCTCAAAAACAGTCAGATACCTCCGAGTGCAAACTATCTCGACCGCAGTCAAGGTACGCGTGATACCCCGGATTGGGGGAGTTTGCGTAGAGTAGAACCACAACTGTGATAAACAGGCGCCCCTAACATGAAGAACATACGCTAATCAGACAGTTGCTCACAGTTCGCAGAAGCTTCTGGGTTTTAATTCGACCGGTGTGCCGCAGACATGTCTCTCTCCTGATTTCAATCCTCCCAGGAGTGATACCCAATACCCGACGTAATATACCCAGATACCCAATTAACTCCTAAGTTTAACAGAATATATGATTAACATTATAATATTAATATATTGCATCCTTTTATGGGAGAAATTCTTTGGGTTTTGTATTTCAAAGTCTGATTTACCAATAAAAACTCAGAATACGAGGCGTATGACGAATATGGATTAAAGTAAAGTACAAAATTGAATGTTTGGCTATGATACGTATAAGTAATATTAATTAAGTGTAAGTGATTTTCATATACTTGCGTATACTTGATATTATCTTCTGCCAAAACGATTTCTGTATCGTACCATTTATGTAGAATTTTGTTTTAAATGAACTGGGAGAATGCCCTTTAGTTCAGATTAGACGGAACTATGGAGGGACACAGTAATCGTCAGAAATGTGGATACAAAGCATTCCATTTCTTGGGGATCCTGGCTTTTTCAAGCTATTTATTCAGCCATGTAGGATCTCGTTGTCGGTACTGCTGTACCCTGCCAACACAGGGACTGCCAGTTCCCGGACTTGGTCGTGGATTAGACGCGAGATCTGACCAGAGGCCTATTTCTGGTACCGTGTGCTGTTTGGGAGTGACGCGTGGAAGGTCTCGAACTCGTGCCCTTTCAGTTTGTGTCTTGTTTTGTGACCCACGGGGGCATCATCGGGCGAAGGCTGAAGATTGGCAGTCGGTCGCTGTCATTGACCGGAAGAGGTGGAAACAGCCTTGCTCCCACGGTGAGAAAGCTGCAGCCGTCTGACTAGTTATTATACCGTTTAAATTGCAATCTTAGCATTTAAATGGCAATGTCACGTGATGTTGTTGTTGGTGTTGAAATTGTGAAATTGTTTCACGATTGATGCTTTTGTCGCCGGGGATGACCAGTCCCCTACTTAGTACAAAGTAAAAACTGGAAGCAGCTTCACTGCGAAACTCGGACCAGAGTGTATGCCTATCTGGTAGCACGGGTGGGTTGGCCCCCTTGTGGGAGATCGTGCTGGCTGTGGTTGCCACCAAAATCGCTGGTAGAGGCTATGTAGTTGCCTTGTATATCAGCTACTTGTAACGAAGTATGCTAGGCAGGTGCATATCCTCGAAATATGGGATCCGTGGCCCTTATCACGCAAGAGGTTTGGATAGTACCTCACTCTTTACCAAGGAGGAGTAGCTCATGGACAGAGAGTTGCTCAATTGGTAGCTCGTGGACGGAAGAAAGAAGTCGCGCTGGCTGATATGCGAATACGGGGCGTTTGTTCTCCCACGTAATCGTGTATACCAATGGTGTAAGGCTTCCTATTCCTGATCTCTTGGCTGCCCCTCTATGCGAGATAGCACGGATATCTCACGGGCGGCGCTAAAAGTCGTATCAAACATGTTCTTGGTGGGGCGGTGCTCACCTGTGGTTAAGGACGTCACGTCGAGAACCACATTAAATCACGCGGACTCTGTTCCCGCCACTAAACAAATTTTTGATTCTTTGTCTAAAGTAACGAATGATTAATATTAATAATATAACACTTCCCTGTCTGAATAGTGGACGTATTAGTAATATTAATTTAAATTCAAATGTTGTTTGGGAAAACAATACACATATATTTAATACAGTGCAGTAAAATATATTGAAACAAATATTATTAGTTTTAGCTAAAAATTTAAAAGGGGTTAAAATATTTTCTCTCGCAACAAAAGGATACACCAACAATAAGGATGCGCCAAAATGTTAGTTATGTTTATGAATTCACAGTTGCTTGTTTTCTCTTTAAAACTGTCCATGAGCTATTGTAAATGAGTACATGTATTAAGGCCTCCTTACTAAATATTACGGCAGTACTCACCTTTCTCACACTTCAAAATACACGCAAACATTCAGTTATAAAAATGCTACTGACAGCACTATTGGTTGGAACGTGATAAAACCCTGAAGTTTCCAATTGATTTTGAAACCTGCTTCAAAACCCGAAAGGTCCCAGTTGGAGAATACAAACTTTTCGAATTCAAATGGCGTTTTCAGAAGCTAATGGGTTTAGTTTTAGTCTCCTTTCTTGTGGCGTGTATTTTCAAAATTCTTGCAACTTTTATTTTATTATAGGGTAATCTTTTATTCGTATTTTAGTTTTCAAACAAATTTAATACACTTTACTACTAGAAGAATTTACGCGGGTAAATTTGCCAAATTGAAAAAAAAAAACAACAAAACAAATATGAAATACACAGAATCCATTAAATCCCGCTCTTCATATCATGCATTTTTATTTAACCCACAAAAACCACAAAGACCATCCGCTTGGGAAAAATGAGACTCAAATCCATGTGGGAAATATCCAAAATATTATATACAGCCAATGGATTTCCGCTCAATCCAATCTCACCGCAGTTTGCTCATCATGAGCTCAGTAAAACCAAACCGAAGTAAAAAAAATATAGTGTTTCGTGTTACCCAGTGACTACAGATTTGTATGACACAAAAACCTACAAACAAAAATTTAAAATTGACGGGAGCACCAAAAACAACACAACACGGAAAGACAATGAATGCTATTCGATTGTGGGGGATGCGACCGACCACCGGCAAGGGCCATTGTGTGCAATCATCAAACACTGAGGGAAAAATGATAGTCATTTTTAACAAGTTGAAAGTTGCCACTGCTTAACGACGATTGTTGATAAACTGTCTTTGTTTATCTAAGTGTATTACAGTAAACCATCGCATATGTTTGTAAATAAACATAAAATACAATCGTGCACATTTACATTGAAATACATGCAGGCCAATATTTATGGATTCACATATAAATATTTTCCAATTTTATTTATTTTCAATTGACAAAAATTATGACATCTGCAGGACCATATAGTCGACCTCCATTGATTTACAGTGGGAAACGGATGTCTCTGAAAATTTAATGAGTATTTTAATGGGAAGGCCAGTAGTTTTTATAACTACGAGTTAAATTTAAACTGTGGCAATTTATCATAAGTATAACTCAAGTTATTGAGCTCTATAAAAAGTTTGACACAGAAGAAAATCTCAGTCCAAAATTGATACAGAGAAATGATTAACATTAATATTCCACTAAAAAGCGTTAGATTTCTATTAATATCATTTATACTAATGGTTAATTTTAGACTAATAGTCTCAAAAGGACGCGTATACGTAATATATATTTAAAATATTAAATTATTATCATAGCAAAAGTTTACTTTTTAATTAGACTAAAATACAAAGTTTTAATAAGGATATTTTCAAATGTCCACGAAAAAACCTCCTTTGAAAACGCTTAAATTTTGGGGAGAATTAACCCAAACAAATAGTTAACATTAAGCAGCGTATGATTTATAATAATATTAATCATACGAGTATTAGGAAGCGTATACGTAATATTAATTTAAACATGTTACGCACTATTATCATTAGAGAAAAATTATTTCCAATTAGACAGACACGACCCGATTTAAAAACTATTTCTTTTATAATTCACAAAAAATCTATTTGGGAAAATCTTAAGTTTTGGAGGATTAACGCAAACAAATGCTCAATATTTTTATTATTGAACTAAGTACCGTATGATTAATATTAATTGTAATATTAGTAGGAGCGTATATGTAATATTAATTTAAATTTGCTCCGAACTATTATCATATCAACAATTTTCGTTGGAATTTGACAAAGACACAAATTTGTAGAAGGGATATTTTTAATCGTACATAAAAACTCCTTTAAAAACCACAAAATTTTGGACATTTAACACGAAAACGGTTAACAGTATTATTAATAAACTACGCAGCGCATGATTTATATCAATACTAATCTTAGTAGGAAGCGCAACGGTATCATATCAAAAATTACCGTTACAAATAGACAGACGCACAAAGCTTAGACAAGGACTTATTCCGTAGTGGATAAGTCCTCTTTAAGACAATCTTAAAATTTTTGAGAATTAACACAAAGAAACTCTTAACACTATTATTATTGAACCAAGTAGCGTATGATTAATATTAATAGTCATGTAAGAGGTGGCGTATATGTAATAATAATTTAAATATGGTAAATATGGATATGATAATAGATCAACAATTTTCTTAGCAATTACACAAATACACAATTTCGTAAAAAGGATATTTTCAGTCGTACACAAAAACTCCTTTGAAAATCATAAAATTTTGGAGAATTAACATGGAAACCGGTAACAATGTTAGTAATAAACTACGCAGCGTATGATTTATATTAACAATAATCTTAGTATTAAGCCTATACGTAATATTAATTTAATTTCATTCACCAAAAGTTATCATATCAAAAATTACCGCTGCAATTAGACCGACATGCAAAGTTTTAACAAGGATTTATTCCATCGTGTACAAGTCCTCGTTTGGGAAATCATAAATTGCTGAGAATTAACACAGAAATAGTTAACAGTAATATCACTGCACCCAGTAGCGTATGATTAATATTAATAGTAATGATAATATAATGCGTATGCGTAATATTAATTGGAAACTACAGCGAACTATTATAATATCAAACATGTTATTTGCAGTTAGACAAATACACAAATTTGGGAAAAGATTATTTCCAATCATCCACTGAACCTTCTTTGAAAATCCTTAAATTTGAAGAAGTGACACAGAAATGGTTAAGATTATTATTATTAAACTACGCAGTGTATGATTTATATTAATAAAAATCTTAGTAGGAAGCGTATAGGTAACATTATTTAAAATTTATTCACCCAACGGTATCATATCAGAAATTACCGCTGCAATTAGACCGACACACAAAGTTTTAGCAAGGATTTATTCGGTCGTGCACAAACCCACTGTTAGAGAATATTAAATTTTGGAGAATTAACACAGAAATGGTTAACATTATTATTGATGAGCCAAGTAGCGTATGATTAATATTAATAGAAATGTTAATATGATGCGTAAGCGTAATATTAATTGAAATATGCTCCGAACTTTTACAATATCAAACAGTTTCTTTGAAGTTCGACAAATACACAAATTTTTAAAAAGAATATTTAACACGGAAATGGTTAACAGTATTATTATTGTTAAACAACGCTGCGTATGATTTATATTAATAAAAATCTTAGTAGGAAGCGCATACGTAACATTATTTAAAATTTATTCAACCAACGGTATCATATCATAAGTTACCGTTGCAATTAGACAGACACACAAAATTTTAGCAAGGATTTATTCCGTTACAAACCCACTTTTAGAGAATCTTAAATTTTGGAAAATTAACACAGAAATGGTTAACATTATTATTGCTAAACCAGGGTAGCGTTTGATTAATACTAATAGTAATGTTAATATGATGCATATGCGTAATATTAATGGGAAACTGCTGATAACATTTACAATATCAAACAGTTTCTTTGAAGTTCGACAAATACACAAATTTGTAACAAGGATATTTTCTATCGTACTAAAAACCTCCTTTGAAAAACCTTAAGATTTAACACAGAAATGGTTAACATTAAGCCTGTCGTTTTTATTCCCTGCTAAACAAATTTTTCGACGACTTTGTTGGGGATATAAGCGATATTAAGCGGCACTCCATACAAAGTCGTCGAAAAATTAGTTTAGCAGGGAATAAAAAAACAAGCTTATTATTATTATTCACCTACGATGGGTCTGATTTATATTGATAGTATTCTTAGTAGGGAGCGAATGCGTATTATTAATGTAAATGTATTCACCAAAGGATATCATATAAAAATACCGTTGGTATTATACCGACACGCAAAGTTTTAATAACGATTTATGCCGTCGTGTACAAAACGTCGTTTGGAAAATCTCAAATTGAGATGAGACGAGATGGTTACCACTATTATTAATGAACTAAGCAGCGTATGATTAATATTAATAGTATTGATAGTAGGATGCGTATACATAATATTAATTCAAATATGCTCCGAACTATAATCACATCAAACATTTTTTGTGCAATTACGCACATGCACAAATTTGTAAAGCAGATAGTTTCAATCATCCATAAATCTTCGTTTGGAAAATCTTAAATTTTAGATAATTTCATCAATTTCAAAATCAATTGGGAACTTCAGGATTTTAACAGGTTCCGGCCAATAGTGCTGTCAGTAGCTGTTGAATTGTTGAATGATTGCGCGCATTTTTAAGTGTCAGAAAAGTGATTTCAACCGTACTATGTCGTAAAAGGTCAAATAGGGTTATAACACATATACTCAGATACAATAGCTCATGAACGGTTTTAAAGAGAAAACTGAAAAACTGTCAACTCATAAACATATCTCAGTTTTTGGTGCATCTTAATTGATGGCGTGTCCTTGTGTTGTGAGTGAAAATATACGCACCACTTATAAATTTTAACTAAAAATAATATTATTGGCTTCACTGTATAAGAAATATGTGTATTGTTTTTGCAACCCGCATTTTAGTTTTAATTAATATCAATCATACGTATAATGTTGTAATATTTATAGTATGTAAAAGCTTTTGTGATGTATCCCGAATTTAAAAAACGAACCAAATTATTTTTAGGCTGATCTTTCCGGCCTTGTGTTCTGAATGTAAAGCATTTTTTATAATAGGAACTAAACAAGTTAGCTTATCTAACCAATACACAATATTCTCTACATCTGTAGAGTTTCAAAAATAATATCAATTATACGTATCATGTATAAAATGTTCTATACTGTTTTGGCGTTTTAAATAATATCAATTATACGCAACATGTATAAATTTTTCTGCACAACTGCGGAGTTTTAAATAATATTGATCATACGACTCATGTTTAGATATTTATATGAATGAATTCATCACGCTCATCAAAGAGTAGAAACCCACATAGCTGAGCTGTCCAAGAATACAATTCTCCATACAACATCAACGTTTTAAAAATGCTGTTCTATACAATTGTGGAGTTTAAAATAATATCAATTATACGTAGAATGTAAAAATTGCTCCCTACAACTGTGGGCTTTCAGTGGTCAATGGTTGCAATGGTCTGGTGGACTTTGAGCAAGGTCTAGACCCAGCTCCTTAGAATAGATTATAAACCCTACTTTGACTTCTGGTTTGGAGCCATCAGTGTAGAAGCCTAAATACCCTATATAAACTGATTCCAGTCCTGCGTGTCTGGTATGCGAGTGCAGAATTTTCTCTCAAAGGTAGAAGTAGGTGTCATGTAGTCGACTTCTATTAAGGAGTGTAGAAGATCTCTTAAAATCATTACATGTATATATAGGGTGTCGATTCATTGCGCAGAATGTCTTGGGCAGATTGCCAACATTGCTGCCATTTGCCTGCCCATCAAAGCTAGTGGTACCAGGTGGAGAATAAACTTCAAATCCTCGGCAGGGTGTTTTCGAAGTGCACACGTGATACACACTTTTGCCATTCTCTGGCCTTTTGTCAATAGGTATGTGGATTCCTCCAGTACCGGCCACCAAAGGATAATGCCGTTGAGAAATATCGGGCGAACAACTGCTGTATATAAGTATATCCAGGGAACTATTTTCTGGGATAGACCCCATCGTCCTCTGATGGTTATTTGACATGTATGTATGGCCTGTGTGTCTCTACTAATCCTAACCATAGTGTTTGACTTGAAACTAAACTTTCTGTCGAGAATCACACCTCAATATCTTGCACTATCTGTAAAAATCAACCTCTGATTAAAACAAGTTTTAAAAAATAATTTCGTGTGAAATTTTGTGTTAAGATCAAGATTCTAATGATCCAGATCGATTTCTAGGACCCGAAATAGGGTAAAACTGTCTTTCTTGGGACATGCACAGTGTAATTAACATAACGGGTCGTATGAGCAATATTATTATTGAGCGTATGATTAATATTATTTAAGTGTGTCGAATTTTTTCGGAAAACAATCATTTAGTACCTGATTTTTGATCTTTTGAACGCGGGAAAATCGAGATGGTGGTGTGAAGTTTTGTTTCAGAACTCGATGTAATTAAAAAATAATTGTATCGGCCATATAATGAATATTAATATTAACCTATTATACTAATACGTTACGTATGATTAATAATAATTTTGAAGTCACGTTTTTCTCGAAAATATCAGATTTTAGGGGTTTAAAGCTTTAAGATAATACGGCGAATATTTGTTTCAAACCACACTGTATGTTAAACATAGATGTATCGGTCGTGTAATGCATATTAATGTTAACGTATTATACTAATACATTACGTATGATTAATAATAATTTATGAACCACGTTTTTATATAAAGTATCAGTCCTTAGGGTCTTTAAACAGTTAACCAAAACATGGTCAAATTAGCGGCTTAAGTGTATGTCTTACTGACATGGGAAGGTTTAGAGTGCTCCTTCTGAACACTCAACACCTCACCCCTCTTTTCAAACTAACCAAAACGTCAGATTTTAGAGTTTTATGCAAACAAAGTAATTTAAGAGTAAGGCTGTATTTCAAAGTTAAACTAGATTTTCATTTTCTGTGGAAAACTTAAACACATTTTAATAATCAACAACCTCGAGGTGTCTCTGTAAATAATTTTTTGAAGGAAACTCGATGTATGTAGAAATAATTGTAGCGGTCGTATAATGAACAATAATACGTTACGTATGATTATTAATAATTTTTCAACCACGTTTTTTTTAATCAAAACTCGTCAGTCCTAAGGGTTTTAAACAGGGAGAATTATCCAAGTACAAGGCTGTATTTCAAAATGAGACCAATTTTCCATAGGTAAATGTTTGTGTGGAAAACTTAAATACATTTCTGTGAATATTTTTTTTGAATTGGAAAGAGCCGAAGGCCTTTGTCGCCAGTACTGTTCAAATACATCTTATGTTTTAATTTAATATTATATAATTTCAATAAAATAATTAAACAACTAAATTTTTTCTAACACTCCATGTCTGTAAAAATTATTTCATCGGCGTATAATTAACAATATCGTAATCGTATGATTAATAATAATTTCTAAAACACTCTTTTTTTATCTAAAACATGAGGATTTAGGGGTTTAAACAGTGAAAGTTAGACACTGTATTTCAAAATTAATCAAATTTTTCATAGGAAAGTGTTTCTGTGAAAAACTTAAACACATTTTTATTAGCAACAAATTCGAGGTCTCTTTGAAGAAGTTGACACAGCTAATTGACACCTCTAAGTCATGCTGAGAGTTTTGCGGCAATTCTCTCATTCCACCTTTTGAGCAAGTGATTTGTTAATTGCCCCCAAAGCTGACTAGAGTCCACACCTTTTTGTGGCATGGAAAACATGACTTTTCCTCACTTGATTATTTGTTGTTATTCATTTGCATTACGGTGGTGTTTTGTTGTTGTTGTTTTTATGTCTAAACAGCAACAACAAGGGCACGGAGGAAAAACCATAACTAAACAATATTCGTTGTTATTTTGACGAGTTCAAAGTTGTAATTAAAACATGTTAAATGAAATTTATGCACTAGACGGCAAGGGGCCAAACATCGACTGACCCACATGTGAAGCGGCGTCATGCTAACATAAATATGAACATAAAATAAATATGTATGTTTCTATGTGTCTCGCTATGTATTTCTCTATGTGTACTTATAGCTGTCAACGACAATAACAAAAGTTTTCATATGTGTTTTTTTAACAAATTAATTGTGTTTTATTACCAGCTCAGTGCCCGAAATAGGCGCACAACCACAATAGTTTTAATATTCAGTTCACTTTAGCACGAAGTATAAAAATGATTCTGACATTTGTTGGATGGAGGGAGATGTACATGAAGGGGGCTGTGGGTGTATGACAAATTTACAGAGTTACTGGGTCTGCGGTTCAATGTGTCACTGGCGAGGCAGTCATCAACACTACTGACACAATTTGCAATTTGTGAAATTGTCACAGTGTGAAGTGCAACACATTTCGTGTCATCACAAAATAAAACTGTGTTACTCTGCGAGTATTAGAAATTATGCACTGAAAGATAATTGAGTTTTAAATACTCATTACTTTAGGTGCGAAAAATGTTTAAGATATTTAATATTCAAGATATGTTTAAAGAAATATAGGAGATATAACACGTTCTAAAATTCTTAGTTTCGCTGGAAAGAATTCCAAGCACACTAGGACAAGTAGCCCGCCTAACAAACAACGTTAAAAAATTCGACATTTTCGATTTTGTTTAATCTTTGTTTCCAACACACTTCTAAAATAATTTCACTTTCTTTACTGAAAATTTAACCTTGAAAAATATGCTATTTATACAAATTTAGGGCCCCGGAACGTGAGCATTAATACCTTTTCAATTTCAAAAAGTGAATTTTTTTATTTCGAGTGTCATTTCAAAAAAATATAATCAACAAATTTGAAAAAAAAAACATTCCAGAAAATTAGTGTGTCATGAAAACAAACAACAGAAGGGAAACTTCATATCGCAAGAAAATTGTTGGCATTCGTCTTGTACAGTGAGTGAATGTTTTCGTTTTCGTCGTAGTTATAATGCTACCATTATCGTTCGACTTGCATAGTGGGCGATTTTGTATACTTGCCACTGGTTACGACGTATTTGTAGATGAGATCTATTTTTAAATTCTTTATATTAACTTCACCTGTCTGTATGCATGTATGGACTCGTATGCATGCATGCGTGCGCACCGAAAAACTTTGGATTGATTTTTGACCCTTTTTCCGTGATCCAATCGAGCTGAAACTTCGCAGGCAAACTAATGGCGACGACAAAAATGAATTAGCAAAATATGGGCGGGATTAACGGTGTTTGAACAAAATTGGGTATGTTAGTTAGGTGTACATATTCTAAGATCTACTGAAAATATGGGTGGGATTGGACAAAGGGCCGTGTTCATATATAAAGAATTTATAGTCATAAACTTTGTTTTTTTACGGGTTGGTTTTTTTCCTGACGAAACTGTATTTCATTTTCACTGTGGAGATCGGAAGGAAAAAGAGTCTTGTACAGTGAGTGAGTGGTTACGTGTGTCGGCAGTTTCGACGTCTCTGTAGATGAGACCTATTTTTTCTGGTTGTAACTATTTTTTGTTTTCACCGTTGATATCGGGAGGAAATAGTTGATATTCGTCTTGTACAGTGAGTTAGTGTATGTGTGTATCGGCAGTTACAACATCTTTGTAATTGAGGCTTTATGTTGTCTGGTTGTAACTATCGTTCGATTTCGACATCGTAATGAAACCGTTACCATCCGTCTTGTACAGTGGGCGATTTTGTCTGCGTATCCACGGTTACGTCGCCCCTGCAGATGAGATCTAATTTTCCTGATGTATGTGTCTTTCGTTTTCACCGATTTTACGACGTCTTTGTAGTTGAGGTTTTATGTTGTCTGGTTGCAACTGTCTTTCAAGTTCGTCGTAGATATCGTAATGAAATCGTTAGCGTTCATCTTGTGCAGTGGGCGATTTTGTATATTTGTCAGCAGTTACGACGTGTTTGTAGGTCAGATCTATTTGTTATGGTTGTAACTGTATTATGTGTTCACTGTTGATATCGGAAGGAAATAGTTGGCACTCGTCTTGTACAGTGAGTGAGTGTGTATGTGTGTCGGCAGTAACGACCTCTTTGAAACGAGTTTTCATGTTATGTATTTGGTTGTAACTGTCATTCGATTTCGATACCATAATGAAATCGTTACCATTCGTCTTTTATGCGTGTCAGCGGTTACGACGTCTCTGTAGATGAGATCTATTTTTCCTGATGTAACTGTCTTCCGTTTTCACCCCGTTGATCTCGGAAGAAAATAGTTAGCATTAGTCTAGTACAGTGAGTGAGTATGCATGTGTGTCGGCAGTTACGACGTCTTTGTAAATGAGGATTTATGTTGTCTAGTTGTAACTTCCGTTCGAGTTCGTAGTAGATATCGTAATAAAACATTACCGTTCGTCTTGTACAGTGGACGATTTTGTATGACTGTCGGCAGTTACAACGTCTTTATAGAAGAGGTTTATATTTTCCTGTTATAACTGTTTTTCGTTTTTAACATTGATATCATAAGGAAATTGTTCATTGATATCATAAGGAATATTTCATAATGAAATTGTACATTATGTGAAGTTGTTGGTACATTTTTTGTACTTTGTTATACATATTGTTTTCGTATTTGTTACATGTTCCCTAGTTTTTGTTACACCTTGTGTACTTTTTGTTACGTATGTTTCTACAGTTAGGCACATGTGCTCTTGTTTTGGAATACATGCGCTACATTTTGCTACATATTTTAGTAGTTTTGGTACACAATGTGTACTTTATGGTACACATATTTTCAAACTTTGTTTCTTGTTGTGGGTCACATTCTCTACGTTATGGTACACATATATGTATGTGTACTTTTTGGTGACAACTTTCATACTTTTTGGTGCACTTTGTGTACTTTTTGGTACATAGTTTTTATTTTTCTAATATATTGTCCACGTTTCGCTACATATGGTGTACTTTTCAGACTTTTTGGCTCCCATTTTTATCGCTTTTTGGTATATACATATTTTCTTACTTTTGTTGTGGTGCATAGTTTTTTAGTTTGTCATTATGTGTAGTTTTCTGGTAAAAATTGTGTACTTCGGTGTCCATTTTTTTTGGATTTTATTGTATATTTGTTGTTACATATAATGTACTTTACATATTACGGACTTTTTACGCACATTTTTGTACTTTTAGGTACTTCTTTTTTTGAATTTTTAAAAGCATATTGTGTGGTACACATTTTTTTTACTTTTTGGTACTAATTTTAGTACTCTTTGGTACACAATTTGTACTTTTTGGTACAAATTTTGTACTTTTTGGTACAAACTTTTGTACTTTTCGGTAAACATTAAAAAGAAAATCTTTCTAGTAATTTTTTCATTAGTATACAGCGCAATGAAATATTTGCTTTACAAAAATGTTATTTTTGGTATTATTCGTATTATTCTTCAAGTAGTAAAATCCGTTTCCAATATGTGAATACAATTTACACAAATGGTATATGCCTTAATCATAGTGAATGAATCCTTAATTCATTGTTATCATTAAAACAAAAAGTACTTGTTACAGCATTTGTGAATCGGATACGAAATACTTTACAACTTTACAAAGATTTTTGCAATACTTTTATGTGTAATTCTTGCAGGCTAGTATAGTATATACGAGTATTACTTTATACTCAAGTTCCAAATTATGAATTTCTTAGAAGATCGCCCACGATTTCTCCATAACAACCCCCCCCCCCACAAATTTGTGTACACAATAGTTGCGCTTGCTTCATTTAAACTTTTGTGCCGAATCTTAAGTAAATACAATTTCAAGGAAACTGATTGCATTCTAATTGTGTAATTATTCTTCCATCTCATTACAGATAAACAAATATTGCCAAACAATTATTTATGAGGTTGTGGGACGATGAGTTCATCGGAAGAGATGTTCACAAAACGAAAACAAGTGGCATGCGTTTCTGCAACGACTGTTAAATAAAAAGCAGAAGAAGAGCTAACCAACAGTGGAAGTGGAGTGGAATTGGAATTGGAAGTGGATGAAACCAATCTACCCCCCCCCCCACTTAACAATTTTTTTACGACGCTGATTGTTAATTATAAACAATTCCCTAATTGCAAACGAAATATAAAAAAGCTCACCAGGAATAGGACAACAATAAAAAGAAAATCAAATCAAAGAAAATTTAAGAAAAATCTATACGGAAAAGAACACCCAAACCTCCTCACCATCCAGACTATAACTTCAAAAACAACGACTGAACTGAATTGGTGTGTAGTGAACTGTTTGTTGCTATTCACACTTCATTAACATTTATAACAATCAATAAAGTACACAACGTTGGGAAACTCACGTACAAGAAGAAGAAACAGTTTTCGTAAATTGTTCTTTATTTTTTTAA